>PVJH01025940.1:0-30737 GCA_004026705.1 Nesogale talazaci | reverse complement strand
GTAAGTGTGTGTGACCAAAATCGCTTCTGGAGCATGTGCCCTCTGTCTGCCCATGCAGGTTACTCCTCGCTGCAGGACGAGCTGCTGTCCCCCGCCTCCCTGCACTACCTGCTTCCCTCTCCGCTGCGGGCTGACCAGTACTGGAACGAAGTGGCTGTCATAGACGCCATCCCGCTGGCGCCCACGGAGCATGACGCCATGCTGGAGATGTCTGACATGCAGGTGTGGTCCGCGGGCCTCACACCCTCCCTGGTCACTGCTGAGGACTCCTCTCTGGAGTGCAGCAAGGCCGAGGACTCTGACGCCACGGGCCAGGAGTGGAAGTTGGAGGGGGCGCTCTCCGAGGAGCCCCAGGGCCCCGAGCTGGGCTCTCTGGACCTTGTGGAGGACGACACAGTGGATTCCGATGCCACAAATGGCCTTATCGATTTGCTTGACCAGGAGGAAGGTCCGAGGTCAGAAGAGAAGCAGCCAGGCTCTCAGAGACTGGATGACCCCGCAGGTGCGGGGCAGGACTCAGAGAATGAAGTGTCTCTTCTTTCAGGCCAGCAGATTGTGCAAGCGCGAATCACAGAGTCCCCCACCGTGAGCCAGGTCATGGAGGAGAACCAGGACAGGTAAGGAAGGAAGAAGGGTCTTGGGGCGGAGGCGCTTTAGCCTTCCCGGGCTTCTGGGTAAGAGCGGGTCTGTCTGGCAGTAAGGACAGATGGCATTCTAAGGGGCTGCTGCCTGTCCTTCTGACCTGGAATCCTAAGTACTCCTGGACAGACTGAGTCTTCACGGTGCCGGGAGGAACCCTGGGGGTTCCGTGCTTGGCTGCTCCCTGGAAGATCTGTGGTTGGGACACTGCAGCCGCTCCCAGAGAGGAAGATGAGGCCCTGTGTTTCTGTAGAGATCGGCATCTTTGGAAGCCGGTGGCACAGCTCTACCATGCGTTTCCTGGTCCTCCGGGCCCGATGGACTCAGCCGTGCACCATGTGCACCAGCTTGCCTCGGAAGCCGGCCAGCCCTCAATTAGGCCTCTGTCTGTAAGAAGGGGCACTGTGACTTGTGAGGCCAGCCCCATACACACACACACACACACACACACACACACACACACACACACACCACTCACCCAGTGTGGCCAGCTGAGGCAGGAAAGGGAATTAGGGATACTGAAGGGATGTAATAAAACTTGCTAAAGCCATGTCCCTGACATGTGGCTGGAGCTCGGTGCTGGAATGCTGATAGCCAGTGTGTGTGTGTGTGTGTGTGTGTGTGTGTGTGTGTGTGTATTGTTTAGGGCCCAATCCTCAAGGCAGCAGGGCCCAGAGAAGCTTTACGCTGTGCTTCCCCAGCCTGCGTGGCAGAGTTGATGAGGGGGGCCTTTTCCATCACACCCTTGTAAAGAGAGACCAGGGCCGGGGAGGGATGGGGAGCTGATAGCAAGAAGAACATGCCAGAAGGAAGAAAATATGTTGAAACTGCTTGTGGCAGCAATGGTATAGCTCTACTTGATATAGCGAAACGATTGGGTGTTGTCAGATCTGGATAGTGTCCTAAATAAGCAATTGAGAGACCTATTTGGCAGCCTTGACTGCAACAGGGCAGGACTTTGAAAATGGAACATCACTCTCTCACCAGGCTTCACCAGGCTTCCGGGGAGGAGGTGTAGGTAGCAGACGTGCCACTGGTCTGTCTGCAATGGGTTTTCTGCACCTCTGCAGACCTGAGAGTCCTCAGACCATGGGCTGACCTCTTGTCTGCTCTCTCTCCCTCGGTACATGACCACCCTCCACACCCTCACCCCGGGTGAGGGTCCCTTGCTGTCTAGAGAGGAGAGAGGGCAGGTGGGCATTTATCACTTTGGCCTTTGTGCTGTGAGGGGCAGAGGCCTTTGCTGCCAAACTGCTTTGCTTCCTATATTTTATCTAAAGTGAGGCAATTGCTCATCTGCTCCTGGAAGGCTACAGCCACCCCAGAAATGGAGGTCTGGCCAAGCAGTTTGAAAAACACCCTCATTTCTTCTTCCTGAGGAACATGGTTCCTCAGGCCCATTCTGAGGCTCGGACTAGCCAAGCCAGGCCCCACGATCCATGCGATGATCTCAGATCCCATAATCAGGCAGAAAGAAAGCTGTGTCGGGGATGAACCAACAGTGAATTGATTTCATTTCCCAAATTCCCAGCTCTGATTTGTGGGGAGAAATGGAAAGACTGAGCCTCAGAGAATTCAGTGACTTAAAGGTAGTTCTCTGAAAGGGGCCATTTTCCAACAGCCTGGGATGGCCAGTCCTTCTAAAAGGACTCTTTAAGCAGGTGCCGTTGCTGGCCACTGGACCCTGATCAAATAGTGGGTCACTAGCTGGGGAAGTGGAAGACCTGGGCTGTGTGCCTTCTGTCCCTCCTGCTCTGTGACCCTGGGGCACATGAATTTCACCACCTCGTTCCACACACGATGCTAGGTGATGCTAGATCTCTGGTGGCACACTGGTCAGGGCACTCACCTGTCAATCCGCACATCGGGTTCAACCCTACTGAAGCTCCTCGGCAAGAAAAAGCCTGGTTGCCTACTTCCATAAAGATCTCCAGCCTCGGAAAGACACGGAGGCAGTGCTACCCTGTCCTGCAGGATCACTGCGAGTCGGAATTAACCCAGATTCATGGTGTGGTGGGGTCCGCTATGCTCTGATATTAAATGCCACAGACACAAGGTGATGGTTGTAACCTTAGACAGGGCGGCCTCATTGAGAGAGTGACATGTGAAACAAGACTTCAGGGAGTTATCCTCTGCATTTCCAGGCCCAGGTAGTTGAGAATTAAGATGTGGAGGATGAGAGGATAGGCTTCAGAGATAACACAGGCACCCTGGCTGTGAGCAACTAAAAAGGTGGCAGTGGGAGAGATGGCGTGTGGGGTTTGGGAAGAAGATCATCAGTGTGGATTTGATGTGAACACTGAGCTGGCGGTGCCTATGAGAAAGCCAACAGAGAGGTGTCTAGGGGATGGGTGGGCTGCACATCTGCAGTTCAAGAAGGAGATCTGGTGAGACATACACATTTTGACATGATGAGCCTGTTGTCGTTGTTGTTGTTAAGTTGGCTCGGACCCACAACAACCCTGTGTGCTGCACAAGGAAACACCGCCTGGCCCTGTGCCGTCCTTACAATATTACATTGGAGTTCAGAGTTGCAGCCACTGTGTTGATCCCTCTGTTGAATGTCTTAGTTTTTTTTTTTTTTCATTGTCCCTCTGCTTTACCAAGCATCATGTCCTTCAAAGATGGGCAGTGTTCTCCATGCGTTCACCGAGGAAGTGGGCATGATAAGACAGATGCCTGAGCACTTGTGCCCGAGGGCACGCCAATATTTAGAAGTCAGGAAAATTAAGAGGAGCTGAAAAGGACTCACAGAAAGGGCGGCCAGGGAGGGAGGAGGGACCCAGGCAAGTGGGCTGTCCAGGGAGTCCCTGGAGGACATGTTGAGGAGGAGGGAGGGAACAGCTGTGTCAAATGAGGACTGAGAGCTATTTGACAGCTCTGCAATTCAACAGCAGAAGAGGTAACCCAATAGGAACCATGCCCAAGAAATGGGAACATTCAAGAGGAAGTGTGTTCGTCTGGGTTGACTAGAGCAGGGGTTGGCCAATCCTCTTCCTCCTAGGAACTTTAAAATCACTCAAGAGCCTTAAATATGTTTTTCCAAACAAATGAAGTCACCGTGATCTGAAATAATAACCTTCAAATGTTTTCAGTGTTACTTCAGAGCCGCACGTTCACACTGAAAGGGCTGCATATGGCTTGAGAGCCGCAGTTTGCTGGCCACAGGACTAGAGAAACAAATTCAGAGACACTTACATGTGTAGAAGAAAGGGCTTTATAGAAAAGACTAGTTGTATGTGAAGAAAACATCCCAACCCAGTCAAGATCAAGCCCGTAAGTCCCATATGAACTTTACCAGTCTACAAATTCCTCTTCTGACTCACACAACACATGTAGTGATGCCAAATGCAGGAAGATCACAGACCCGTGGGTGGAAAGTCTTGTGGATCCAGTGGCGGTGGAAGTATCTCAGCACTGGCGTGGGTCTCCACAGGACTCCTCCACATGCAGACCTCTGGCTTCATCATTGTAGCTCCATGGGTCTTGTCAGCAGGAAGACAAAGCAGAGAGTGTGAGTCTGATTCCAGTGAGCTACCTATCTCCATAGCACCTCCAAATGAGGTCATCAAGCTGCGGCCTGGTTGACAGGCTAAGCTCCACCCTTCACTCTTGATAGCCTCAAGTGACACCAGATATGTAATGATCACGGAAAGTGACAGTGGAAAGCAAGGACAGACCATTTGTAAGGTAATTTTTCTGGAGAACAAAGATGATGGAGGAGAAGTAAGTTCAAGAGGGGGGTGTGTGAGAGAGAGAGAGAAAATAGCAGCTGTTCCTTGCTGTGAGTCAGACCCGCCCCAGTGGCAGTGGTCTGGTTTATTTGAGCTTGGGCATGCTCCTGTACAGGAGGAGATGTTATCGATGCGGGAGAGAGAAGGAGCCCTCGTTCATTCTACAGAATGTTCACCCCCACCGAGGGGCTGAAGCCCAGGATTTTGATGCGGCGGGAGTGCCTTCCGATGGCTTGAGTTGTCTCTCGAAGTAGAAAAGCACCGTCCCTGGAGGGTGTGCCAGGAAAAGGGGAGATAGGCAGTCCTGGGAAAAGTTTGCCGGGCAGGTGCTGGAGACAACACTTGAGATTGTTGAATGCCCATGGGGTTGATTTCGACTCTCAGCAAACCATGGAATAGACTGGAAGTGCTCGGGCCTTTATCTTTAGAAGCTCCGATGGTCCGGTGTTTGCTTTGGGGTGGGGTGATGTTCCATCTGTCAGCCATCAGTGGGCAGCTGGTGCCTAACCACTGCAGCATGAGACTCCTGACGCTTGACGTCGGGTCATGAGTTTGCAGTCCGACCAGTGCGGGTGGTGTGTGTTTCTCTTCGATTCAGGGCAGCCCTGAGAGGGCAGGGGTGGACGTGTGATGTACTTAGGCAAGAGCAGCAGTACATGCCCACAGAGAACCTATGGAAGGCAGGGAGGTGACTGGCTGGCTGTGGAACTTAGACTCTAGAAGGAAGGAGATGGGGAGTGTCCTGGCCGTCATCGGGGTGGGGGGGGGGCACCCAGGTTCAGTTTCTGGTCAAAGCACCTCCTGCGCAGCCATTGTGCACCCACCGCAGCCCGGTACTGTCTCCTTGGACTGGGGCCCACCCTGCATCCAGACTGCGATAGATGTGGAAGGAATGCCCGGCGGTCAGTTTCTGTGAACCAACTATCCATCTCATGGATCACAACAGTTGATCACAGCTCATCATGGGCTTGGCCTTTCATTGGGTTGTGAGATTGTTGGCTATGAGTCAGACCCAATTTGACAGCAGCTCACCACAGAAAGAGAGAGGGTGTGAGGGTGCTGCCAGAGGTTCTGGGGTGTGTGAGCTCAGGCGGTTCTGGATTCTGATGGACAACAGCTATGAACTCAAGGGAAAGGAGGAGCTAGTCAAGAAGGTGAAACTGAGATTATGGGAAGGTAGCGGCTCTTTGGTAAAAGACAGGGAGATGGAGACCGTGACAGTGGGAGGGAGACGCCAGGGCAGAGGAGAGGTCAAAAGCATCGAAAGAGAAGAGGTCAAGGAACTGGAAAGCAAGGTGCTGGACATTGAAGCAAGACTCTGCCGGCATGAGTCGTCTGGGAGAAGGCAGTAGGCCTCAACTGGGTGACAGCAGGGGAGATGGGTGGCCCAGTTTGAGGATGGGAGCTGGTGAAGTCGGGGGCAGCAATAGCGAGGCCAGTAAAAGAGCCTTGGGGAATCCAGAATGGGGAGCTGATCGTTCAAAGGAAGAGGGGCCAGTGGCTGTGGTCTCCATGGGCCGTGGGGATGTACAGCATTCCCTCACATTCCCCTGTGCTCCACCCCCTTTGGCGGCGAGCCAGGGCTCTGATGGGAGAGGGCATCTGGGAGAAGTGAGCCTGCCGAGTAACCAGGTGTTCTTTCTCTTTTCCCGGCCACCCCTGTCACCTCTCCTTGTCCCCAGACTGCAAGACTGGGATAGGGAAGGCTCCATGGTCTCCTACCTACAAGAAGCTGCACCAAGTTCTTGGCAAGAAGAGGTCACGCAAGACCCCCACATGCAGGTACAGCAGCCTGAGGAAGACAGAGAGCAGACACAACAAGGCCACGGAGACTGGGGGCAGGAGGCCGAGAGCACCTTCTCCCAGATGGTCCAGGTAAGAGATTGCGGGAGCTCCAGCCCCAGCCCCCTGCCACTCCCTGTGCCCATGCCGAAGGGGGCCTGACATCCCACCTAGTGCAGCTTCTCAAAGCAAACCTGGAGCCCAGCGCCTTTCTTTCTTTCTCTTAAAAAAAAAAAATGCAGTGTGAACTTCACTTGCTGTAGATATTCAGAGCACAATGTTGTGGCCCCCCTCTCCCCCTCCCGGAGCCCCACTGATGGGAGGAGACTGCTAGCGTTTTATGAGCAGACTGGGGCATCCCTCTTCCCCACAGCCCGGCAGCGAGGGGTCCCCCGGCCGACCCTTCAGAAGGGAGGTGACTTGTCTCACCATGACTGTTCGAAAGGCGGGCTTTGCCTCTACCCTCTGCCCATCCTGCTTTGAGAGGACGGGCTCAGGGCCAAGAGCACTGGGTTGCAGGGTGAGCCCGGCCCTCCTTAGTGGGGTGACTTGGACTCAGCACCGCTGGGGGGCTCCCAGCCCCGCTGGGGTGGCTGGGTCATCCCACAATTCCTCTGGCTCTGGAATTCTGTCATTCTGTGGGCATCCTCAGGGTCCCTGGAAGTTGGTTAGACAGATGTTCTCCTTGTTCCCCTCCTCCTTCCCCTTCCTGGCTCTCTGTCCTCACAGGCCTCCCTCCTTCTTCCCCAGCCTCCCTCTTACTTTACCTCATTCTCTCTTGGGTTCCTGGTCTTCTGCCCTCCCTGTCCACTCTCGGCCCCTCGCCTTGCCCCTCGCCTGCAGGCCAGGCGTCCGTGTTCCTGTGTGGTCCCGTTGTCCCATTGCGGGGATTTGGATGTCAGAGGAACCATCCTCTGACATTAACATCGCGGGTTCGGTAGGTGCAATTGCACAGCAATAATTAACTATTATAGCAAAGTGGTAGAGAGCATGCGAAAGAGAGAAATGATAGCGTCAGACACGCTCACCTCTGCCCCACTTGGATGGTCCGGGTGGAGTGAGGGAGGGGAGGAGAGATGGAACATGGGGGGAGGGAAGAGGCAGGGAAGAGAGGGATGGGAATTGGAGGAGGAGAGGTGGCTGAGAGTCCTCCTGTTTATGGCTCACCAACGTTTAAATCTACTTCCGGGGCGTCACAGGAAGGGGGTGTACTATCAGTATACACATATCACAGGAAGGGGAGGAGCTAGGAGTGTACATGCAATACCAAGGGGAGGGACTAGGGGTAAACATATGACAAGAAAGCCGGACCCTAGACCCCAATATGGCAGCCTAGCCTTGATCATCCTTGGGTGGGCTTGACCGCTTTGTCCCCTATAAGGAAGTAGTCCGCTACTATCCTTGTCAGAAGGGAGTGGGCTCAACTTAGGGTGGGACAGGCTATACAGCCTGGTTGCTCTGGCTGGCTGATAACCCTTAGGGAGAATAGTTCTTGAACTGCTTTGGTTGACCTCCAAGTGCACAGTCATATGCCACATGTAGCAAGCAGTTTAAGTTAGGCGTATATTTTGGGGAGACAACTTGGGAGAAATCTTTCAGTTCCATACATTGGGACCCTCACCACCAGTCCACTTCAGAGCTTTCTTCTCCTGTGTCTCCCCTCCTTCCTCTGGCTTGCCCCAAGGTATTTATCAGCCCAGTTAATGTCTGTCTAGCTGTCTGTCCTGGATTTCACATACAGAAAATCTGGGTGCATCGCACCATCAGGAAGCAAGCACAAATAAACCATAAACACAATGATGACGGCGCAAGACATAGAAAAGCCATAACCCACAAAGGATGCAGAAAATACTAAAAACAGAGACAACGCTCAAAGGGTCAGAAAGGCCATCACATGATACGCCGTTGCTATGATGACCTAACGACTCCCGCCACCATCGGAGTTTACAATGCTCTCTTTCTGATATCAAGGCTGTCCACAGCCCTGGATGGTGTCAGTGGTCAGAGGGGAGTCACCTGAGTCTTAATCCCAGGGAGCGGGGAGGGGGGGGCCCTGCAAGTAGATTTGGGGCTTTGTGTTAGTCCGGGTAGACTTGAGAAACAAGTTCATAAACACAAATATGGATATAAGGGAAAGGTTAATATACAAGAGGAATGGAACATTGGGAAAACATCCAATCCAGTCCAAGGTTATATGTCTGATATTAGCCCATATGTTCGATGCCTATCTATAAAGTCTCCTTCCATCTCACGAAACACGTGCAATGACACCAAGATAATCACAGGCCAGTGGATGTAGAGTCTTGTGTATCCAGTAGCAGTAGACGCATCCCGGTGCTGGCAGGGGTTTTCTCATGGCTCCTCGTTTCCAGGGCTCATGGTCCATCAGCAGTGTCCATTGGCGGTAGAAGCATCTCAGCACTGGCAGGAGTCTCCACGTGGCTTCTGCAGCCCCAGAGCTCCATCTGGGTAAGCCCATGAGGCTTCTCCTGTAGTCTCCGGGAATCAGGATCGATCAGCATGCTGTCATCTCATCTTGTTAGTAGTTTGTCTCCAAGGAACCGAGTCTCTGGTCTCTCAGCTCCACGGGGGAAATATCATGAGATTTCCCAGAATACACGGAAAAAGCCATGCCCACACAGAGGTCTCATTGGCTATCTGCAGATTGACAGGCTAGACCCCACCCCTGCACTCTTGGTCAAATTGGCACCAGAGTACAAGACTGCCACAGGCTTTCACCATCATCCTTAACCTTCTGCTAACTGGGTGTTCACAATTTAAGTACTGGTACCATCCCCTGCTTGGGACTGGGATTTTAATATTATTTTTACTCTATTTTGCAAGATTGCAAAAAAACATAGGGACAAAGTAGTGTATCAAATTCCCCTGAGCACCTCACATTCCATCAACATGCAGGCCCCCTCTCCCCCAACATATTATTTTGAAGCAAAACCTAGACATCTTACGAACGTGCATATCTTTGGCCTTTGCTGTCTGATACATGGGTAGCTTAACATGCATGTGTCTAATGGGCTGTGTGTCTCACTCTGTCCCTGACTTTCTGCTCCACCCTGAGATCTGTCCAGGCTGTTCTGTGCCCCTCTGGCCCAGCGCTTCTAGCTATGCGCCTCTCCTCTCCTCGATTTCCTTTTGTCTCTCTCTCTCCTGCACACACCATCCGTCGTTCTAAACGAGCCCCTCAGAGGTGTCCACGTCACCCCGCATTTGCTCTGAAATGGCCCTGGGTTGCTGGCTGTGAAGGACTGGCAGGAATTCAATACGGTTTAATTTAGACTGCCTCCCTGCCACGTATGTGCACTCAGCTAGCACAGGCAGTGGGTCCATCGTTACCCCCGGCATTCTTTCGGTCAGAGGGGAACAAGGGGGCCGAGGTGGAAAACAGAGCAGTCTGAGGACATTGTGGAAGGAAGCCTTCTACAGCTTCTAGCTGACTCCCTCGTTTATGTGTTAGGAGCCAGATCCAGAAAGACCAGGAGCTTAGCTCTGTCAAGGCCAGGAGGGTTGCACAGATCACCCAGTTCCCAGGACAGCAGTCTTGCTGCTAGAGTGTGTGTGTGCAGGACACCCCACCAGAAAAT
The DNA here is from genome assembly GCA_004026705.1 of Nesogale talazaci. Lineage (NCBI taxonomy): Eukaryota > Metazoa > Chordata > Mammalia > Afrosoricida > Tenrecidae > Nesogale > Nesogale talazaci. The sequence goes on along the minus strand of PVJH01025940.1, from coordinate 20,983 downwards.
GGAGAATGCCTTCCTGGTCAGGGACCAAGTTGGATGGCAGAGACCCTGCTGTGCCCAGGGAGGTATATCCAAACGTACCATAAAATACACAGTGCACCCTCTTCTCCCTTACCATAAGTCCCTCGCTTCCTAGCACTTCACATTTGTGAGCATAGTAAATAAAATGCGCCTCACCCCCCACCCCCACGAGTTGTGCATGGACAGCGTAGGAGGTGAGAGGAGAAGCTGCAGTGAAAGGCGAGGTGCACACTGACTACGGAGGTTCGGGTTATGTGGCTGGACCACGATTCTCCGTGATTTGGCAGTTATTTAATGGCATGATTTGGCAGTTAGTTATCTGAGAGTGCAGTGGATTCGACCTGAAGGCCGGTGATTTGAATCGACCGGCCACTCTCTGGCAGAAAGAGGAGGTAGCCAGCTACTTTAAAAAATGTACTGGCTGGCTCGGAAGCCCCATGGAACCGCTGCATGCCGTTGTTGCCCATGCCCTGGGTGGGTTTGGGCCTGGTTGCTCTACTCGCTCTCCGATTTGTCATGGCATGGGCTAGCCTCCGTTGCCTCATGACAACAATCTGGAAATATGAGACTGCCTTTCCACTGAATCACTGAGGACACTGGGGTTGGGGCAGAGACAGGGAAGGGGCCACGTGGTCTGTGGCTAAGGGGTTAAATAAAAAACCATCATCAACTAAAAGGAGAAACGGCTTTGGCAGGTGTTCTGTACACAGCTTGCAAATTGGGCAATAGTTCTGAGCGTCATGGTGCTCTCCCAGAAGTTCTCCTAGCACGCCAAGGGCTGGGGAACCGTGTGTGCATCACACACAGTCCGCCCTAACACCCGGCTGTCCGTCGGGTCCTGGAGGTCCTGCCCATAAATCCTTCTTCATAAGAACCCGAGGGGAGGGCTGAGCCCTGGTGGCGTAGTGGTTGAATGAGGGACTGCGGCCCACTGGATTGGCGGTTCAAATCCAGCAGCAGCTCTCCAGGAGCAAGGTTGGGCCTCCTACTCCCACCAGAGGGCAGTGGTGCCCCCACCAAAAAGAAAAAAAAAGAACCTGAGGGGAAGGCAAGGAGTCTCCTGGACAGCCCCATGGCTCGCACTCAGCTGCTAGCCCAGAGGTCGGCAGTTCAAACCCACCAGTCACTCCACTGGAGAACAATAGGGCAGCCTGGGAAATTCTGGGAGACAGGTCTACTCTGTCTTAGGAGTGGGCATCGATGCCAGGGGCTGAGATCTAACTACCAGGGTATTGTGTGACTAAAAGGTGGCTTTAGAAAGCCCAGCTACCAGGAGAGTGAGAGCCTCATTTCCCAGAAGGTAGGCGGAGAGCAGCTCCAGCCCCGCCGAGGCCTCTGGGGGTCTGGTTGAAGCGGAGGGCCTGTGAGCTGCTCCTTTTCTGACTTTTCTGCTGGGGGTGCTTCCTTGCTGACATGAGCCAGTGGGTGCGAGTGGTAAACATTGGAGATCTGTACCCTTGACCTCTAGGAGTCATGGAAGCAAGCTGCTCAACCAACCTCACTCCATCTCTTTTGTGTAAAACAGGCCCGGTCCCCTGGTAGGGTGATTTTCAGTTTCCTGTGAGGTCATCTTACCTTGTGACCAGCCCGCAGGGCAAGGCCTGCAGGGGGGTATGCGCCACAGTTGCTGTCAGCAGCCAATCGCCATGGAGTCAGCACTGACTCCAGGCCACCCCAGCTTCCTAAGGCTTTCTTGGCTGTGGCCTTGCTGTAGCAGGTTGCCTGTCCTGGGGTGGTAGCCGAGCACTTCACCCTGTGCACCTCCCAGGGACCACGTTAATCGCAGGCACACACTCAGACCCACTGCCGTCGTTTCTGACTCACCGGTGACCTTACAGAGCAGGGTGGAACTGGCCCTGTGGATTTCCAGGAAGATAAAATCTTCATAAGAGTAGGAGAGCCTCGTCTTTCTCCCACAGGGTAGCTAGTGGTTTCGAACCACTGCCCTTGTGGTTAGCAGCCCAGTGTGTAACCCACCGTGCTATCAGAGCCCCTTTATTCAGAGCCTCTGTGCTCCGAAAGCAATCTTGAAAAGTGGTGGGGAGAGCACCCCAAGCCCTTACTATGGATGAGTGTCAGAGTAACCAGCCGCTAACATTATCATCATGGGTCCGCTAGACGCCATTGTACAGCAGTAACTATTAATTACAGTGAAGTCACAGAGCGTATGAGAGATAGAAATAATGGAATCAGACACATTTCACGGTAGCATGCTCGCTTCAGCCCCGCTTGGTGGTCCACATGGAGAGAGAGAATGAGAAGGGAGGAGAGGACATGGGGAGAGGGAATTGAGGGAGAGGAGGTTGGTGGGGGGTGGGGGGGAGTCAGCTGAGCTAGAGCGAGAAAGGGGGCAAGACCAGAGCGTTCCTTTATTCTGACGGAGGAGCCTTATGTGTCTTTTGGAGACATGCAAGTCCCCTGATGACAGGTAAGGGTACACGTCACAGGAAAGGAGTATGCTCTAGGTACACCATCATAGAAAAGGGAGGTCTTTTGGGCTGAGCCCCGGTGGCGTAGTGGTTGTGCGCGGGACTGCGGCCCACTGGGATGGAGGTTCAATTCCAGCAGTGGGGCTGGGCCTCCTACTCCCACCACTGGAAAGCAGTAATGCCCAAACAAACAAACAAAAAGAAAAGGGAGGTCTCCATGTGAGAAGGAAGGCAGACTGGCGATTCACAGTGGAGGCCTCACCCTGAGTGCCCTAGGACTGGAGACTTGATTTAGCCTTTAGCGGAAGCTTTCAGGGGAAGTGCCCCATCGTCCTGACAGCAGGGAGGCAGTCCTATCTTTTGTGAGAGACACTGGCCTCTGAATTGCTAAAGCCTTTAGGGAGAATATCTCTAGGCTTCTGAGATGACAAATAGTTACTAATATTTGCTTGATATTTTAGAGGAGATGTAATTGTGGAAAAGTCTTATCTTCACCTGACAGAGGAGGAAGCAGAGAAGCGGAGGCTCAGAGGAGCTGCCCAGCTTGGTTAAGATGCCACAGTCGTTAGTGGCAGATCCCTGTGCTGAACCTTGGGCCTCCGCGCTCTTCCCCTGGGCCAGGCTGCTCATGGAGAGGCACCTGCCAGGCCCAGCTGCTGCCACATTTATGAATCAGCGCTGTGAAAGCAAGCTAATATGCGTGCTTCCTGCTCAGGGGTGGCTTTGAGGACAGGCCTTAAATGGACACATGAGTTACATGCCCAATGCCAGGGTTTCCGTGCCCACGAAAGGAAGAGACTGAGGGCCTGCCCTGCAGGCTGATGGGAAGTCTCACCTCCAGACTCGCCAATCAACTTCCAGGTGGCCCAGCACCCATGCTGGCTCCCTGCCAAGCTCATTGGACCTGGACCGGGTCCGAGTAAATCGCTCCCTCATGGGACTGTTTCTGAATCCAAGCCTTACCTCGCTCCCCCCCTCCCCCTACCCCGCCACCGGGGCACCAGCTCAGCTGGCCCCACCCCGAGGAACAGGGCAGCACTGGCATCAGAGAGAGTAGCCCCAAAGGAACACAGCGTGAGTAGTCACGTCCTCAGAGTTTTTTCCCTCTCCTATCTCTGGGTGAGGCCATTCTCCAGAGAGCAATTCACGCCCTCCTGGCAGCACGGCTCTCTGGTTCCCCATAAAGGCAGGCAGGCAGAGGAGCAGACCCTCTGGGAGAGGTCCCTGGGTGGGGCGGGCACTCCCAGGGGCGTCCCGCCCATGCTGACTGGCATGCGATCTGGGCGCAGAGGACAGACGCACCTGCTAGCTTCCATCTCGCCCCTCCTCGGACAGCTCCAGCAGCTGGGTTTCGGAGCTAAAATTACCGAAGCCTGACATCCCCCGGGCGGGTGTGCAGGCAGAGCGGGGCTGCTGGGCCGCAGGGGCACTTAGATCTAGCCGCGGGGCCACTGGCTCTCCTCTCCTGGAGGAAGAGCAAGAGGCAACGACGACGACGGAGAGAGGGGCAGAGACAGACAGAGCGAGCTGGCTGGTGAACGGGGCCGCTGGGGAGAGCGGGCGTCCCCGAGGAGAATGAGCGCGTGCCCCGCGGCTGCAGCACGGCCCCGGGGGGCCAGGTGGGTGAGGAGGAGGTGAGGATGTGGACGTTCATCACCCAGCTCCTGGTCGCGCTGGTGCTCCTGGGCTTTTTCCTGGTCAGCTGTCAGAACGTGATGCACATTGTCCAGGGCTCCCTGTGCTTTGTGCTGAAGCACATTCACCAGGAGCTGGACAAGGAGCTGGGGGAGAGCCAGGGCCTGAGTGACGACGAGGAGACCATCTCCACCAGGGTGGTCCGCCGTCGGGTCTTCTTGAAGGTAAACGCCAGGCAGGCACGACTGGGGTGGTGGCGGGAGCACTGGGCTGGGTGAGGGGAGAGCGGGGCAGGAGATGCCCGTCTGGAGAGAGGCCTTGCAGGATCCCGGTCTGCAGAGAGCTGAGGACCCGCCCCAAGCTGTGAGTGGCGCCCAGTCGACCCCTGGCAGCATGCGAGGGGGTTGGGGGAGCCAGCTCTGAGTTTGAACAGGCCTGTTCTCGACCTGCAGTGTGGGGATCGCAGGCCAGGGCCCTGTAAGGCGACTGTGCAAACAGAGGGGCTTTCTAACCTGTGAAGAGACATCGATGCGGCCTCCCTTCCTCCTGCAGAGGGGTCTCCGTAAATCACCTGCCGGCATTCCTGTGTTGCCCACTCTTCAGGCTCTTGGGAGGACGGGGAGCACAAAGCCTTTTCAAGATCCAGGCTCCTGCTGTCGCCAGGTCCCACCCGGGCATCTCTGGCCCTCAGCGAGCCTGTGGGGTGGCCTCAGCCACTTGCTAAGTAGGCGTTTCCTGTCATGGTGGGGATTTGACAGACTCAGGCCATGGCTGCCATTTGACTTCCCATCTCTGGTCTTCCCAAACTGCCCCTTGTCAACTCTAAGTCTTCTCCCTGTCTCTAATTCCAGGGCAGTGAGCTTCAGAATATTCCAGGAGAGCAGGTGACGGAGGAACAATTCACGGATGAACAGGGCAACATTGTCACCAAGAAGGTGGGTGCAGAGGCTCTCCAGGAGCTGGGGGAGGCAGGCAGGCTGGCAGCACTCACAGGCCCTCACCCTGTCCCCACAGATAAGCAGAAGCAGGCTGTTGTCCCCCCTTTGCTCCGCAGGAAACTGGTCTCCTGCCGTCCAGACATTTTGCCTGATTCTGCCAGATTAACTCCTGCTTGTCTGTTTCTGGGGAAACTGCCTCCAGGGAACACCACCAGACATACACAGAAGGCAGGGCTCCTAGGAGCCAGCAGTCGGATTGCCCTGGGCCTCTGCTCAAACTTCAGTCCAAACTCCCTGCTGCCAAGTTCATGCCCACTTATCTGGACCCTGGAGGACAGGGTGGGACTGTCCCCCAGTTTCTGAGATGGCATCCCTTGAGGGCAGTAGAATGCCTCATCTTTCTGCATAGCAGCTGGTGGGGGGGAGAGGGGGTTGAACTGCTGACTCTGCAGTTAGCAGCCCGATATGTGACTGGGGCTGCTGGTGTCCCCACATGGACCTCATAAGTGTGTGGGAACGCACAGAATGTGTTGCAGATCCCCATTGGGCAGCCGTGATTTGGCCCCTGGAGTAACGGGCAGCATTGCCAGATCTGAGCAGAAGGAGATGAAGGGGCAAAGTATGCGTCCCCTGGGTTACTGCTCACATTGTGTGGTGACCAGCTCCCCCACAACCCCCCATGTGTCCAGCGTGGACCAGGCTTGGTATCTGTAGGAGCCCACCGGTGGGCGCCAGGCCTGCCTAGTTTGAGTATTAGGATGGATGGATTCTGGAGCATTCCTTACTGTCAGTGACAAAGATGTGCTCTCGCCTTCAGGAGCTGGCAGTTCCACAGGAAGGCAGACCATATAAGCTTTCATTCAAGCCGCAGGGCAGAATGAACCAGGTGCTTCTGCTTTGAGTAGTGGTTCTCAACCTTCCTGGTGCCTCAACCCTTTCATACAGTTCCTCATGGGGTGGTGGTGACCCCCCAATCATCAAATTATTTTCATTGCTACTTCATAGCTGTCATTTTTCTACTGTTATGAATCAGATGACCCCTGTGAAAGGGTCGTTGGACCCCAAAGGGGTCGCAACCCACAGGTTGAGAACCACTGGCCTAGAGGGGGAAGTTGCATACCCAAGGTATGTCCAAACCTTGACTCTTAAGCCTGGGAAGACCTCTCTGCACATTCTGGCCTCCCTGAGGCGGTCTTCTGTGCGTGTTTCCATAAAGCGATGGGGCAGGGGGCTTGGGACACCATGCTTGTTAGTTCATCAAGGAAAGACCTCCCCTGGGACAAAGACTGTCTCACCCATAAGTCTCATTTCCAGGGACTTGCTCTCCCTGAGCTCGGCTTGACCCGCCTGTCCCCTTGTCTCTCCTGCAGATTGTTCGCAAAGTCGTGCGGCAGATAGACTCATCTGGTGCCGATGACCCCCAGGTGCACGAGGAGGTGATTGTCCAGGGGCCCCCGGAGGATGTTAGTGAGCTGGACACTGATATTGATTTTTTTATGGAACACGCCAAGGTACTGCGGCGGTGGCCGCCTTTCCTCCCGAGGGCCGGCCGGCCCCTCTGCTCCGGCTCGGCCTGGGTCCTACCTGTGGTGTCTGCAGGCTCTCTTCCTGCACCTCCTCCAGCTCCAGGGCCCTCTCTCCTCCACCACCTCCCTCCCTGCGTTCTGCCTGTGTGACCTGTCCCGCTTTCTGTCTCTGCCTGCCGTCTCCAGGTGGAGCTGAGAGGGAGTAGCCTGCAGCCGGATCTCCTAGAGGGCAGGAAGGGGGCTCAGATAGTGAAGAGAGCCAGCCTGAAAAGGGGGAAGCAGTGATCTCCACGCCCCTCCCCCCGGGAGTAGCCTCTTTGGAGGTAACGCTGACTCCGCATCCCGCTGCATGCCTGCTGCTCGGTGGAGAGGCTGCTGGGACCGCAAGCTGCACGATGTCCCCTCCCTCCCCACGTGCCCCCCCCCCACTCCTGCCTGCCCAGTGGTGGGACAAGAGACCCAGACAGCTGGGGCGGGGAGCGAGAGCTGGACTGCAGTTCTCCGGCCTCCTAAGCACATCCCCGAGTCTCCGTTTCCTCTCCAAAGCAAGTCAGCAACCCTGACTTGACCCACCTGTCAGCCAGGGCTGGAGAAACAGGCAGAGGCACAGAAAGCGCTGTGTTGAGGGGCAAGTGCATGCTGTAGGTCTGAGTTGTGCTGCGATCACAGAAACCAAGCAGAGGAGGGGCGGACCGGGCCCTGGGCTAGGCAGCCAACGCTGGCCAGACACTTGGTACCTAGCAGTCAGTGCCCAGGTTGGTGACTCTCCAACCTGGATCCTGCCACGACTTAGAAGCTCCACGGTGGGGCTCCATCAGACATGGCCCCCTTTGCTTTCTAGGACAGGGCAGAACTGAACAGGCCTGAGGGGTCTACCCCATTCTCCCTGCCTGCCAGGAGGGGGCGGGGCCAGGCAGTGGTCAGCAGGCATGGGGGTGGGGATGAGGGTGAGCAAGGGGGTTCAGCGGGAGGAGCAAGGGGTGCCGTGCTGTGCTGTGAGAGGCGCGTGCAGATGCAGCAGCACCTGCAGACCGTCCTCTGTGTGCGCTGTGTGGTGCCGGGACTCCAGCGGCCCGCTCTGGTCTCCGTCCTCCCTGAGGGATCCTGTACTGAGCTGCCCCGAGGTCCTTCTTTGAGCCCAGCTCGGGGCAGCTCAGTACAGGATGCGTCGGGGTGGGAGTCGGCAGGACGCCAGGAAGCACAGAGGCTCCACACAGCCCTGCCCCGCTGGCTGTGACCCTCCGGAGCCCCCAGGGTCGGGCTGCACCAGGCCGAAAGCAGGCCCGCAGCCTCCTGAACTCCCCAAAGTGCACATTCCGGGCTTCTTGTCAGAGCTCAGCGTTTGGGCAGAAGGAGGCCTGGCCAATCCAGTTTTAGGCTAAAATTAGACCTGACTTCTCAGCAGCTTAAGGAGGTCACCGCGTTAACCCGGGCACTGCCAGGCGCTTGGTGCGGGCAGAGGTGGTGAGCCATAGTCTGGTCCTGGAAAGAACGCCAAGCTGCAGATCATCCCATTAAGCAGGAGAAGCACACTCTTCCACCACGCTTTTCCCAAAGGCTCCCTGGAGACAGCTCCAAAGCTCAGCCCCGTTTGGCTCAACTTCTACCTGCAGGCATTCTTAGACTGGAGAGGGGCAGGCTGGAGGCCAGGCTGCAGGAGTGAGGAGAAACCCTGAATTAGCCTTAAGGTTTTTTTGTTGTTGGGGGGGGGGGGGTGGACATCATTGCTCTCTGGTGGTCATGGGAGTTACCCAGCCTTGCTCCTGGAGAGCCGCTGCTGGATTTGAACTGCCAAGCCCGTGAGCCTCAGTCCCTCACTCAACCACTACGTCCCCAGGGCTCAGCCTTAGCCTTATGGTTTTATTTTTACTTTGCTATAGATGATCTTTGACGAGGTCAAACCCCACTCCCCATTCCCTACCCAGAAGCAGAACAAGACCACAGGAGGGTGGAACTCAGGGACACTGAGACCCTGGCTCCGGGACACTTCAGGGAAGGCAGCAGAGGCACGGGGGGGGGGGGGGGGGGGGGGGGGGGGGGGGGGGGGGGGGGGGGGGGGGCTGGATTGCGGTGAGGGTGCAGGCATGGAGTTGGGGCTCCGACACAGAACCATAAGGGCCAGGAAGAGGGGGCAGGGAGTGGCATAAAGCCCTCTCCCTCCCAAAAGGAGCAAAGTCAGGAGAGGCCTTGATGTCGGACCAGAGATCTGTTCCAAGGAGTGCTCATTAGTGACTTTAGGGTCTCAAGGTCTGGCTCCCCCTGTTTCCAGGGCGCCCTGGTGGCATAGTAGTAACGAATTGGACTGCTAACCTCAAAGTCCCCAGTTTGAAACCACCCAGCACTCCTGAGAGAGAGTGGCTTTCCTCCATGGGACGCAGTCGGGCAGTTCTCCCGGGACCCAGAGGCTGAATCTCCGTGGGTTGACATGGACTCCACAGCAGTCAGGCAGGGAGCTGCATCCGACGACCTGGGGGCGTCCAGGAGTAGACCAGTGCCCCACAGGAGAATGTTCTAGGAATAGTATTGCTGGAGCTTTCTTCCGAGGAGCCTCTGGTGCGAGTCAGCAGCTGAGCGCGCTGGCCTGTGTGACCCTAGGGCGTGTTTCATGGTCCCCGCTGCAGGCTCCTCAAAGGCCAGGGATACTCATTCCTTCAGAGTGTGTGTTACTCGGTCATTTAAAAAAAAAAAAAGCATTGAAAGAGTCCGGGTGACAAAGGGCAGAGCTGCCACCCAAGGGAGATGGGAACAAAGCACGCCGGACCTCTGTCGACGGCCGAGCGGCTTTGTCATGTGGCCCGGGGTGAGTCAATTGACCTCGCCGAGCCTCAGCTTCTTCCTTCTCACCGCAGCATCATGCTGATGAGATCGGTCCGCCTTGGCAGTAGGAAGCGTTGGTTAGGGAAGGGGCTTTGTGAGAAGAACTTCTCTCCCATCCACCGTTGCTCAGTGTCATCCGCAAACCCTCTGCCCTGGTCTCTTCGGGGAGTTTTGTGAACATGCCAATCCCCAACCCAGCTTGTGCAACTTCTTGGGTTGCAGAAAGCCTTATCTTTCTCCCACGGAGGAGCTGGTGGTTTCAAACTGCCGGCCTGGCGGTTACCAGCTCGGTGGGTCAGCCAAGGGCAAGACCTAGCCATGGCCCTCCACCACTTGCCTTCAGGTTGCTCATGGCTCCTGGTGGCTCGTGCGGCTAACGGTGCTCCCTCGGGTGCTCATTCTTCTGACTACCACCCCGATCTAATGAGATTAAAACGAGACAAGAAAGCACTGCCAGCAGGTCAGTGCCGACTCAGCACGAGACAGGACAGGGTGGAACTGCAGTGTTAGAGCCCAGAACCCATGATATTTTAGGACGGATGTACCTCTCTTCCAAAGATCTCTTTGCTCAGTAAGACTGTCCATCAGTGAGAAATGGGAGAGAATCCTGTGTCACGTGACACTAAAAGCCCATGAGCCAGAACTGAAGAAGTGCTATCATCCTGAGATAATGGACTCCTAAGCCAGAGACCAGACTAGCTTTGTCTGGCATCCATACATGTTTCCTGAACTGAAGTTGAGGGCACCATTGACTAGCATTGCTCCTTTCCTAAGGTAGAAGGAGTCCTGCTGGATAAATGTTGGATGGCGAACCACATGGTCGGTAGTTCAAAGCCGCCAGCTGCCTTATAGGAGAAAGACAAGACTGGCAGCTCCCCTAAAAGATTTACCACCTCAGAAACCCTGTGTAGGGTGACTATGAGTCAGAATGGACATGATGGCTGTGGGATTGGCTTGGTTTTCTCCTCACGTGACAGCAGAGGCCGTAAGGACACTTAAGCCCACACCAGAGCTTGTCCACTCAGCTGGGCAGCTGGCACTGAGGACCAGCCTCTGCAGTTGGGCCCGCGGGAAGCCGTGGACGATGAGTCAGGAAAGTCCACGACGGAGAGCTCGACGTCTTTCACGGTTGGCTGAACCCGCTGCCTTCGGAGTCTGCTCCAGCTCACAGCGACCCCGTGTGTGGCAGAGTAGAAACGCGCTCTACCCGTCCGTTCAGTGCCGATGTTGCCCAAGATCACCCGCCTTTCTTCTGAGAAACCTCTGGATGGTCTAAAATTCCCACATTGCTGGGTAGCAGCCATCCACATCAACCATCTGCACCTCCAGAGACTCCACTGCCTAGTGCACAGGGCAGCTGCTTTTTCCTGAATCAGATCCTGCGTGAACAACTAGACACGGAATTCTGCATTGGGGAGGGGTGGAGGGAGTGTTTTCCTCAGGGGCTTGCCCTTCAAATTCTGAGTGACCCTCCTCTCTTTCTGTCCCCAGGATCACACCTCGACACCCAACCCCTGAACTCCACACACTCTGCCATGCACACAGGAGGAGAGCTGGACCGGAGGGCGACAGACACGGTGCACACGTTCCTCTAGGCTCCCGGCATGCTCCCTGTAAGAGACTTCCTTCAGTCTCCTATTCGCATGAACGACCGACTGGGGACGCATGACCTACAGTCCTCAGCCCTGCCTCTCGTGACGATCTCGGTCGGAACCAGGACAAAAACAGCAAGCAGGGGAGAGAGAGGGAGAGAGAAAAACAAACCAAACAAAACATGAACGAAAAGCAAACGAAACGTACATAAGAGAACGAGATCGCAAGCGTGAACAAGGGCTCTTCGTGGCTGGGGATGATATTTCTTTTTCAATCATTTTAACTTTGACCTCGTACAGGGTAGTTTTCTTCCAACTCCATCTGTCAGAAATCCATGTGGGCTTCCTGTAAAGAAGGGGGGGAACCCCAGGACACTAGACATGAAATTAGTTTAGCCCCCGAAACCCAAATCCCCGGCTTCCAGCCTTCTCTTCCATCCATCCCCCACCCCTCCATTCCACGTGTGACTCTCCCTTCTGCTCCTCCCACAACGCGCTACATGGCATTCAGGACACACATACATGTAGACCCGTTCACCTCTCCCCCAACTCAGTGTACACACAGATTTTACTGTGATGTCTGAAGCTGTATAGACTCTGCTGTGGATAAACTGGAAATTTTTTTATGTTCTTTCTCTCTCTCTCTCTCTCTCTCTCTCTCTCTCTCTCTGCCAGTTTCAATATTAATCATCTTCCAATGGAAAATCATTACCTTTAGAGTGCATTCGGGGTTCCTTGTGTTAGGGACTTAAGAATCTGAGGTGAGGACCCCCAGGCTTAGCTCTAGGGCTCAACTAGAGGCAGCACCCCACCTGGAAAGGGTCTTCTCTCAGCTGGGGGAGGGCCGGTGGCTGTCCCAGGACTGCACCAGCATGTTCAATAGAGAAGAGGTTTTCTATATCTTCAAGCACTTAATCTCATAGTCTGTGTTCAAAGTGTAAACTGTACAGTAATCAGCCTTGTGTATATGAAAAACAATAAATACTATGCAAACCAATAGAAACACTTTAGCGGTATGTACAAAGCACTAACAGCTCCTGAGCACTTCTAGGCTGCGGGAGAAGGGGCGAGACAGCCTGTCCTTTCTGCGAAGGCAGGGTTAGTGAACCGATCTGCCAGGTCTCACAAGTCGGCGACAATCCCAAGGTCTCCCGGAGCGAACTTGGTGCTCTAACTCCAGGCGGCCGGCAGGATGGCGCGGGGGCGGGGGCGGTGAGTGTGGACACCAGGCTCTCAGCTGGACAGCCTCAGTCTCCCCACCCGGACTGGCCAAGCTCCTCCGGCCCGGACCTGGAGACACAGAACGAGGGGACCACGCCTGAGCGCAGGCCCAGGGACAGGAGAGCCGCTGGAAAAGCAAGCAAGCTGACCGACCAAGCGGCCCCGGGCGGGCGGGCGGACAGGACCTCGCCTGGGTGCCCTCGGGGAAGAGCCTCACCGTTCCGCCGGCGCAGGGCGGCCCGAATCAGCACAACGCGCCCGGCCCTCCGCGGCGGGCGCACTCCAGGGCCCGGACACTGACTGGCAGGCTCTTCCCGCAGGACGCCCCGCCGCCCTCCTGCCCTGCCGCTCGCCGGAGGCGTCCTCGGACACGCCGACGCGTCCAAGTAGCACAGTGCTCCCCGCGTGTCCGAGGCCCCAAGGCCCTGGTGCCTGTGACCTGCCCCAAAGATCTGCCCGTGGAGCGGGTACAGCCGGCCCGCCCGCCGGGGCGGCTCCCTCGGGGCCCTCCCCGGGCCGAGTCGGGGGCGCCCCCAGGGGCCCGGGCTCCGGGATCGGGCCCGTTCTGCGTCTGGAGCCCGCCAGGATCCGGCGCTGACCAGTGCGTCCCCGCGCGTTCGCGGCGGGCTTTGCTTTGCTTTCTTCGAGGAGTGCGAGGGGAGAGGGGGAGTCCGAACGCGAGGCCGCCCTCCTTCGCCCCGCCGGCCCCCCGGGGCTGCGCTCGCCCGGGGCCCCGCTTCCCCAGCGCGGCGGCCCGGCGGGGAGAGGCGCCCGCTGCTCCCCAAAGCACGCACCTCCTACCCCCCCCCGCGGTGCTGCTCGCTCGTGGGACGCGGCCACCGGCGTGGCGGCGGACTCGGGGGTCGCGCGGAGCGGGGCGGAGGGGAGTTGGGGGAAGGGCCGGAGAAGCCAGGCGCAGGGCTCGCCCCTTTCGCCTCCACTCTGCACCCCCCTCTGCCGGGGCGCAGCTGCAGCCGAACCCAGTAGCCCCTCTTAGAGCCCCGCGTGGGTCCCGAGGCTCCGGCTCCGCTTTGGCACCTTCTGCTCTGTCTGGCATGGCTGCTTGGCCCGCCGGCCCCAGGCCCTCGGCGGCATGGCTGCACGCCCCAGTCGCTAGTAGGAGCTGTTAGGGGAGGAGTACGGGGTCTCCACCTTATGCCTAGAGAATGCTGCAGTCTTGCACATTAGATGCTTTTTAGAAGTTTTGAAATTAACTTGATTTTTTTAATTGTTATGAAAAACGAATCTTTTCTTGACTCCCTCCCACATGCTGTGTTATCGGGAGAGAACTCCCCCACCCCACCCCCCACTCTGATGTATAGACCATTTATTTTCCCTACACCAGCTGGACAAACGTCAAACTTAATAAAGAAATGGACTCGTGGCACAGGGCTCCGTCTCTCCTTCCTGACTTTTTTTTTGGTGGGGGGTGGGAGGGGCCAGATGGGAGGTGCTGGGGCAGGGGGTCGGGAGCCCACTGGTGGAGTAGGTCCACTATGAGGCCTGTACCCAAAAAGGTTCTCATCCATACTGGCCTCCTTCAGGGGGGCCCACCCCCCCCCTACTTTTACCTAGAGGTGCTGGGAAGGTCTCGGTCCCACCTCTGGGAAACGGGAAGGATAGAGGACGCCACAGGCAGCCTTGGCTGTTAACCAAAGGATCTGTGTATGGTTTGAACCCACACTGCTCTGTTGGAGAATGTCTACACAGCCTGGGACCCCGGGGGCGGTTTCCACGCCGTTCTGAGAGCAGAGCGGGGAGCAGCTAGAAGGCAGTGCATTTGGACGTTTTGTTCTGTGTTGACCAGGGCACCGCCTCACACTCACCGCTGTGGAGTTGATTTGGACACATAGTGACCACACGTCACCAGTACAGGTGGCTAGGCTCGCAGCCGGAAGACACTGAGCCTCCAGAGGACCCCCTGATTGCTCCCCATAAATCTGGCTACGGAACTCAATGCCAAGTTCCAAAGGCTGCCCACAATGGAGAGAAAATGGAGTCCTGGGTGGTGTGAAGGGAAGGAATGCTGAAAGGTTGGCCGTTCAAGCCTTCCCTGAGGCACCTGGAAGTCAGACAGCAGTGGTCAGCCTCTGAACAAGCCAACTGCCAGTCTCTTCTGACTCCGGGCGGCCCCATCGGACAGGGGAGCACTGCCCTTTGGGTTTCCGAGGGCTATAGCTCTTTGCAGGATTCAGAAGCCCTGTCTTTCTCCTGCTTCCAAAAGACAGTCATTCGTTCTGCCAGCACACCTGGGTGGGGTCACCAGGAGTCAGATCCTCACCACCCCCCCCCAAAAAAAACCCCAAACCAGACTCACTGCCATGAAATCCAGGCTGACTCTTCGTGACCCTATAGTACAGGGTAGAAAGGTTGCTGTACGTTTCCGAGACGGACTGTTTATGGGAGTCCAAAGCCCTGCTGCTGTGTCATTCAACTCACCAGCAGCCATCAATAACACCGAGAGAAGAGGATCCACTTCTGTTCATGTGCTTAGCCACTCACCAAAGTGGCCTTGGATACCCCATCTGTCAAATGGCAGGGTGGAGTCAACTGTTGCTTCAAGCCTCTTCCAGTTGGGTTGTAATTCATATCATGTGGTACAGCACTCCCTCCCATCTTAGGAGGTGACCAAAGTCCTAGTCACAAGCTCCCAGGTACCGCTGTCATCCCTACCCTTCTCCAAGTTTCTCAGAACCTGAAAAGATACCCCAGGCCCCTGGGCCAATGGTGGTGAATGGAGTGATATCAGTACCATCCAGAGGGTGTTGGTTCTATGGTAGAATCACAGGCAGCGTGGCCTGGAGGGCTGGGGTGGGGATTGAGGAACAGAAAGTCAACATCCCAAAGGATTGTGTGATGTGCTACCTGGTAGCCAAGCCGACTCAGACGTCTAAGAACGTTTTTGCTTTTGTTTTGGTGCTGTTCTTTTTAATCCAAGCTCCTGGGAAAACAATTTCCGCAACATTTGTGAGGTCTACCTTGTTAGGTTCCTCGAACTGACTGAAGTCATTTAAAACACACATACTCTGTCAACATAAGCACTTGACAGCGGCATTGAGAGTTAGGCTATGTGAGAGGGGGACCCTCCCTGAACCCCTGGTCCTCTCTACCCCCTACACACACACACATACACTGGACACCAGGGAGAAGTCCAGTGTGGAATGGCAAGGCTTGTCTTGCACCTGCTTAATCCTGCCGTTTAGTTAGGGAGGCGTGCCTGGCAGAGCCTGTAGCCTGATCAGGAAGGACTTGGGAGCTGTGGAGGAACAGAAACAAAAGCCCAACTGTCCAGCGGCATGATTTCCTGTCACTTTGCATATTCAGACCAGCGGCATGCTGGCTTCCGTACTAACTCCATGAGTACAGAGACAATCCCACTCCCTTGAAAACGGGCTTCAACTCCCCTTATCTCTTAGCCCCCCGTTTATAAATTAGAAGATCACCCCCAGGCGGCAGCTTGCATGTTATAAAAATTCATCAGAAAAGGAAAAGGTAGTGGGTGCGCTGTGTTTGGTCCCATTCAAGCCATCCAACATTGACTGAGCACCCACTAAAAGCCCCATACTGGAACCTCTGCCACTCAGCACTGAAGAGTCAAACCCAGGCGCTTGCCTGGAAAAACTGGGCCAGTTGCTCCAGTGGAGGCACAAATGATTCCTCTTAGGAGCTGAGGAGGAAGGGGAGGAGGAGAAAAAGGAGGAGGAGGGGACCCCAGCTACTGTAACACTGGGTGTTCAAGAAGGCTTCCCAGAAGCTGAAGCAGAAACACAAGCACTATCTCTGTCCCTTCTGTTCAGCCTCTGTGAACAAGCACCTCACTCTCTCAGAACTTTCCCTCCTTTCCGACCCCCCTGACCAACTGTCCCTTCCACCACAGTAGCCACCCCCCAACCTTAGGCCCTCATGCAGGCCCCCAGAAAACAAGCACCGTCCACCCTCCTTACTTACCCCATCTCGGTCCGAGAAGGAAGAAAAACTTTCAGCTTAGTCTCACACCCCAGGCTTCCTGCAAGGCAGCGGCACACAAAGGGCTCCCAACAGGCTGGAAAGACAAGGACCTCGGAGACGGCCTCCTGTCCCACAGCGAGCAGCTGCAGGACCTCTGACTGCCAACCGAGCCTGAGCCAGGGCTTCCCTTTACCTACATGGTGTTCTTGGGGGAACCTGGAGGGAGCGGATGGCCTCTCTGATGATAAACAGCTTCCTGAACTCATATTCTCAATCTCTCTCTCTCTCTCTCTCTCTCTCTCTCTCTCTCTCTCTCTCACACACACACACACACACACACACACACACAAGCGCTCTGATTTTACAGTCAATCTTTCAAAGTGCAATTTGTCTAGGAAAAGCCAATGTGAGGCCCGCGTGCGTTCTGACCAATGGCAGCGTGGCTCCTGCCGCTCAGCCAGTCTCGGGCCTGTATTCTAATAGGCCCTATCTTTATCAGGGAAATGTTGGTTCCCTGAACTTCAAACTTCTCATGGAGGGTCCCCGGATTGAAGGCTGAAGACGGGCCTGCGCTGAGGAGTGGGGAGCCGCCCTTCTGCAAGCCAGGCCAGGGAGAGCCCAGAGGAGGGCTGCGGAGACCTCCCACCTGCCCCGGGAGCACCTTCCTTCCGAGCACCTGACGTCCCATCCTTGGGCAAAGACCGGGCCGGATGCTTTAGGTGCGAGGGTGGTCGGGGGCACTGGGGCCAGTTTGGATGCGCCTAGTGTGCCATGGGATTCTGGACCCAATTGCGGGGTCTCGGGCTGTAGGGGCCTGCGTGTAAGCAGTTGGGGCGCTGCTGGCTTCCCTCCCCCTCTCCTGGGGATCATGGAGTCCAACCTGCAGGGGACGTTCCTGCTGAACAACACGTCGCTGGCTCAGTTCTCCGAGATGAAGGCTCCCATGTGCCAATATTCGGTGCAGAACTCCTTCTACAAGCTCAGCCCACCCGGGCTAGGCCCGCAGCTGGCGGCCGGGACACCTCACGGAATCACGGACATCCTAAGCCGGCCTGTGGGCACGCCAAACAGCGGCCTCCTCTCCGGCTACCCCCATGTGACTGGCTTTGGTGGACTTGGCTCCCAGGGGGTCTATTATGGCCCCCAGGTGGGGAACTTCTCCAAGGCTGGGAACGAGTATCCCACACGGACCCGGAACTGCTGGGCGGACACAGGCCAGGACTGGCGTGGCGGGCGGCCGTGCAGCCACAGTGAGTACAGGGCCAGCCTCCAGGCCCACCGGATCCGGGTCCCACTGCGCTCAGCAGGAGGCAGTCTAGCCGGGGCTATTTCTGAGACCCCCACCACCCCCAGTCTTGCTGGTCCTCCAGTGCCCTGTGCCCACCCAGCCCCTACCCCTTTTCAGCTGTCTTTCTGGGTGATCCCAGGTCTGGTGAAGGCCACACAGCCCACACCCTGGGTTGGGTCCCAGCTGGCCTCTCTCCTTGCATCAACCCGCTACCTCCCTCCCCCCCTCCCCCCAGTGACATCATGGCTTCACCTCAACCAGCAGCCAGGCCTCAGAAAGCAGGCACACGTCACCAGCAAGAAGCAGGATTTGCTGCCATGGCCCCTTCCCTTCCAGCCCTGGTCTCACCCTGCCCATCCTCCCGGGACACAGAATGCACCCTCACTGGCCCCATCCCAGTCCCACCTACAAGGGAGGAGGCCATGGCCCAGCTTCCTCCTTGGGGCTTAGAGCAGTGGAAGCAGCAACCGCCCCAGGCGTTCAGCCCAGCTGTCAGTCCACACACCACCCACTACCCCTACCACTGGTCCCCATGCCAGTTTACACAGCTCTGTGGCAGATCTAATGGGCGTCAAAGGGCTGGAGAAGGTTTGCAAGACATACACTACCAGAGAAGCTTACCTGAGAGACAGAGAATGGTGGGGTCTGTGGGTGCCAATCCTGAGCCCCCAGGTCCGGTAGGGACCGGTGTGCTGGAAGCTACTTCCATCTGATGGATGGGTCCCCACTGCTAAGGGGAGACCCTCAAAAACACAGCTGTCTCGCTCTCTGCTTATACTGTTCCAGGCAATCATATTGCCTGTCCATCTTACCCTCCATGAGATAGGGAAGGACTGAGGCAGGGGGCATCCACCCCAAACTACCAGGCTACTCAACCAGGCCCACCACAGGCATACACCAGGGGCAGGGGACCCTGGCTTTCCCTGTAAGGGTGTCTGGCCCCTACACTCAATGCCATTCTTAAGGTCAAGAAATAGCCCTGCTGTGGGGAAAAACAAAGCCCGTGACAGAGTGGTTAAAACCATTGGGCTACTAACCCCCGAGGTCAGGGGTTCAAACCTGGCAGTCATTCCATGGCAGAAAGCTGGGGCAGTCTGCTTCTATCTAGATGACTGTCAGGGAAACCCAGCAGACAGCCTACTCTGTCCCACTGGGGCACGATGAGTTGGAAGGGACTCTGCCGCAGTGGGGTGGAGAGAAAATGGAAAGTTGAGTGGGGATAGTGATGACCTCACCTCCAGGAGCCTATTTTGTTACTTTGCTTGGGGTGCTTTATAGAAGGCCTGCCTCAAGCTCTCTTTCCATCCCCTTATACCCATACATTTACTTTCTCCTCCCACTAGTCTCCAGTGGGAGCACAGAGAGAGAGAGAGAGGGAGAGAAAGAGAGATAGAGAGAGAGAGAGAGAGAGAGGAGGGAGGAGAAACTACACTGGATTATGGCAATGGGAGAGAAGACTATAGATGACTGTCACTCAGGGACTCTGTTCCCTTTCCTGTGTCTCAGTTTCCTCACCTATAATAGGACAAGCTAGAGCATGCACAGTCTGGCTGTCTATCCTGGGAGGCTGGACCAACGGGAGTTCTTTTCTCTCTGAGTCCCTGCTGCCTTTCTGGCAGGCTGTGGGCTTGGTGTCTCCAGCTGCTGGGCCCAGGTTCTCCGGGGTGGTTCAAGCCTCATGGTGACTGGGAGTATAGCTCCCAGGGGTTTCAGGCTCACCTTTTCTTGCTTTTCCTGGAGATCTGGGAAGTTAGGACCTACGAGTAAGAAAGGGCAAAGAAATTCATGAGCTGGCAAGGTCTAGCTTGTGGATAGAAGAGTGACTCCCTGAGATCAAGGAGAAACTGAGAAAGGGGGGGCATCACCACGGAGTAGAACAGACATGAGCTGAAGAGACACGGGACTTGGGACCCAGAGTCAACTGTGGCTAAGTAGCTGCATATAGTTCCGCCAGGGATTCCTGCCCACTCAGACATGGCTGAAATCACAGCCCCTGGCACCTGGATGCCAGCAATGCCACAGTGCCCCAGGCAGCTTCAGTGGCCTCTTTCTAGAATGGAACATGCCCTGTGGGAGAGGCAGAACAGAGCTGACCCTCGGCAGGGTCCCCACTCACCCATACTTCTGTCCTCCCGCCAGCACCAGACCCCCTGGTTGACAGCCTGCACAAGAAAAAGCACACGCGGCCCACTTTCACGGGACACCAGATCTTTGCGCTGGAGAAAACCTTTGAGCAGACCAAGTACTTGGCTGGCCCTGAGCGGGCCCGGCTGGCCTACTCGCTGGGGATGACCGAGTCCCAGGTGAAGGTGAGTCTGTGGGACGGGGCTTCCACTGACGGACACCATCCTGCGTTTCCAGTTCCTCCCAGCTCCTTAGAGGAGGAAGGCTGTCATTGCATGCCCATCTAAGTATCCTGCTGCCGGGAGGAGCCATGGAGTCCACTTCTGACACATGGCGACCTACCCACATCAATCAGAGAGGGGTTGTCGAGGCTGTGATCCCTATTGGAGCAGATCCCACAGAGCCGCTGGTGGGTGTG
This sequence comes from Nesogale talazaci, assembly GCA_004026705.1. Taxonomy (NCBI): domain Eukaryota; kingdom Metazoa; phylum Chordata; class Mammalia; order Afrosoricida; family Tenrecidae; genus Nesogale; species Nesogale talazaci. Next base: position 1,029 of record PVJH01025940.1, on the reverse strand, counting down.
AACTGCCAACCTTCGGGTCAGAGTGCAAGTGCTTAGCCATCGCACCACCACGACTTCTTAACTAGCCAGGAGAATGCAGTCATTAACAGTGACCAAAGCTGGGGCTTCCTTCTGAGAACCCTGCATAGTGACCTATTTAATCCCCACAGCAGCTTGAGGCTGGTATGATTAACCCATTTATACATTAGACAATGGTCTCAGCGATGCCTCTGGCTGGAGGTCCCCCACCCAGTAAGTGACAGGGTTAGGACACAGACCCGGATCTGTGGAATCTAAGCCCCATGTTTCCCCCACCTCTGCCTACTTGCTGCTCTCAGCAAGAGCGGACAGTAGCCTCTGGGCCGGGTTAGGAACTTGGGTTCGTTTGCTCACACAAGGAGCTGCCCTTTTGCTGCATTCTGGCCGTTGTCAGCTTCCTTCACGTGAGCCCTGGTGCGCAGTAACCCCCCCGCACAAGGAAGTCAAGTTTGGGGGACCCACGGAGGTTTCCAGGGCTGATTTCCAGAACTAGAAAGCAAGACCTTTCTTCTTAGTTGGTTTGAGTCTGGAAACAGCCTGAACTCTTACCATCTGACAGCAGCGAGGTTGCTGCACTTGAAGTGAATACAACTGGGATTTCCCTGGGGGAGGTGAGACTTTAACAGTGGGCACCCCCGCCCCCAGTGCCCTCCTATCTTTAGCTTACTAATTTTTAAAATGAATCTCCTCATTCCTTTAATTATGATTGAAGCTAAGATGGGCTATCAGAACTATAAAGTATGGATCCGGAAGAAAGAGTTAAGAGTCACTACCAATCAGTCAATTCTGACTTATGGCAATGCAGCACAGTGGTTCTCAATCTGTGGGTCGCAACCCCTTTGCGGGTCGAAAGACCTTTTCACGGGGGTTGCCTGATTCATAACAGTAGCAAAATGACAGCTATGAAGTAGCAACAGAGATAACTTTGTGGTTGAGGAGGAGCTGTAGTAGAGGGCCTCAGGCATTAGGAAGGCTGAAAACCACTGCTACAGGACAAGGAAGAACCACCCC
>PVJH01025939.1:0-30775 GCA_004026705.1 Nesogale talazaci | reverse complement strand
CGCCCCCCACCCGCCCCCGCCCCCTTTGCCTCGGACCAGAGGACGTGCGAGGGAGACATTCCCACACATCCGGGCAGCAACTTTCCCTGATTCTTCCCTGGGCTTCTTTGGCAGGAGCGCGTGGATCCTCCGCGGTCTGCGGCCGGTGGGGAGAGAGGGTGACGGGCGGGCGGCGGCGGCAGAGAACCGCGGGAGCCCAGAGCCCGGAGCCGGTCTCCCGCCGCCAGCCGCCTCCCGTTCCCACGGCCGCTCTCTACATCGCGGCGGAGGGGAGCGCGCGGGGCGCAGACCCCAGCATCCCAGGGAGGATGAGGCGGGGACCCGGCCCGAGAGGGGTGCATCTCGCGGGCGGGCGGGCGCTGGTGTGCCAAGGCATGAATTAAGAAGCCAGGAAGATGGAGCGCGGCACATTCCTTGCTCCGGCGGAGCTTTGGACCAGGGATGCCGGCTGGACCCTCCTCTATTTCCTCTGCTGTGTCCTTCCTCGGAGCGCCCCGCAAGTACTCAGGATTGGTGAGTGAGCCCCCCAGGAGCGCCAGCGGCTGCTGGCTTCGCGAACGTGGCAGCTCCGGGTGGCCAGAGCAGGCGCAGCGGGTCCTGGGCAGAGGCAGCCTGCACCTGCCCTGGGACCCGCGCGGGGGTTGGTGGAGGCCAGTGATCAAGGGAAGCTCCTGGAATTGGGTGGCCAGGTCACTGCTCGCCTCCCTGGAGGCACAGGGCTTCCCAGGGCGGACAGGGAGGTTCTGTCGGAGAAGGTGGCAGGGGTGCAGTGGGCACTGCTCTGGTGCGGCTCACCCAGATTGGTACCGACCTCCTGGCATGGCGCGGCATGTGGCTGCAGGGAGTTGGTTTGGGCTAAGAAGCTTTCTCTTAGCAGACTGGGTGAGCGCTGAGCAGCAGAGATCCACATCCTTGGTCACGGGCAGCCTGAGCTGTGTGACTCGCAAGCACATCCAGATTTCCAGAGTAGATTTGGGCCACCGCCAGGGATAGGGGAATATCCGCGCACCCACTAGCACTGAGCCTCCAAGTTTCCATTCCTACGTAAGGCTGTTCCACCTGGAGTCCCCAGAGTCACAGGGATTCCTCTGAAGAGGAGCAGACTGTGCATCTGACTTTGAGCTGAGCGTTCAGAGGTTCAGAGTCTGGATAAGAGCTATTCAGCCACGGCAAGAGGGACCTCCGTGTTCACTTGATCCCTCCAAAACTCTCAGCAGTAGCAACTCATGCTCTCCTGGGGAACTTTGGGTTTCTTTCTTAGATGAGTTTAAAAACAAAACAAAGGCTAAAATATTGAATGTGGACATTCTAGGGGGTCCATGAGGAAGAAGGACAAAGAAGGGGTGACCCCTTTGCTAGTGTCTGAACTCCGGTACGTGAATGTACAGTGTCCACCACCACGGTATGGTCTATGTAGGCGATGAGCATTGAAGAAGGGTCTCTGAGTTGACAAACCTCTCCATTGTTCTTCATAGTCTCCCTTACAAACCAAAGCTAGTTCTTTATTTCCTCTCTGATAGTTCCTGTCACCATCACCTCCCCACCCCCACCCAACACTTCCATAACAATTGAGTTTCTTGGAAAGGCAGTCACAGAGATCCACAGGTGAACTGCTGGCAACCCACTGTTCTCCCAGCTTCTCCAAATCCCACATGAGCAGCAAGAAGGAAGTCCCAGATTCTGAGGGCTTCTAAATTGCACACCCTTTCCAGGAACTGATCGAGGGCACAAGTGACAGTGGAAAGGTCCTTGGGTGGCTGGATAACTCAATGAATACCATTTCTGAACTGCCTTCCTCTCTCCAAGCCACATAGAAGAGGGGTGATTCTGACTCGAGCAAAGCAATCTCTCCCATACACATCCAGGAACTAGTTCTATCTGTCAGAATACGATTTTCACTAAAAATAAAGTGCATGACTTTGGAATGCATCTTGTGTGAGTATGCATGAACTTATTTTCAAGGCAAGAGGATGTATAAGTAGTACTAATGATAGTGATAATGTACATTTTATTGCATAATGTATGTGTTCTTATATATGATTTAACCTGTTCACTAAAGTAGCTCCAAAGTATTTTTTTTTACATAAAAATGTACTCTTAACACAATATTCCTGACCCCTGAGTACAACCTTGACTTACATTCCTAGTTTTGGAATGCAATCAGTTTTACATATTTAAACTGAAAATAATGAGTAGAAGAATGTAATTTGAACAAGGCAAAATAAGTGATGAGAATGTATTGCAATTTCTGATGCTCATTAACTTAATTGGTGTTTTGGTTATGGTGTTATGCACTTATATATTTATAAGGAAACACATATAAAGATGCAAATCACTAATCCTTCTCCCTCTACAACAAATATAAGGTATTATTTTTCTTCTCCAAGTCCTCAAAATATAAAGGAATTTAAAAAACAAGAAAATGATTTTAGGTTAGATTTGTTTCCAGATCTGAATATATATCCAAACACTGAGTAATCCTTCTTACCTATTTGGAAGTCGTTTTCCAAGTGAAAACAAACACCATGATTCACTGACCCTAAAATATACCCACACGATAATGAGATTTCCTTTTCCTAAGTGGGAGCTAGCATGCACAAAGTAAAATGCATGGCCAGGTGTTTTTATGTGCAGTGCAAACGTTTTACTTCTTCTGACCCTGAAAGACCTGTGTTTGTCATGGGCAGACCACTGCCTTCCTGTACATAACTATGGGCTAATGTTTGCTTTCAAATGGACATTTCGGCACCATGGAAACCAGCCTTGTTTCTGAGAAAAAACAGTTTTTCTACTTTATTTTATAATTCAAGTCCAATACTGGATGTAAAATATCAAAGGGTTGAGGACTTAGCACAAGTATATGTGTAAATGGATGTTCATGCATTCCCGTGTTTGCATGTAAGGCAAGAAAATTGTGTTTTTCTTCATCTTCCATTGCTTCTTTTCAAAAATTTTCCAATCACACTAACCAACCAATTATACAACTAACTAATCCATCAACTAACCAACTAAAAAGAATGATTCTTGCATGTTGTCAGTAGCTGAAAATACCTTGAAGTAGAATATAGCATAAATGCCAGCCACTCAATAATATGCTTATATGGAGAAAGAACTCAAATGCTTGAATGAATTAGTTGCTGGTCTACTTCAATTGCCAAAGTGTCTGTGTAAACTTCAGGTGCTGAGAAAAGTGAATCGAAGGTAAAAACTTTAAGACAAATGTGATACATCATAATTATTTGAGCAATCATTACAAAAGCACACGACTTTAGCACATATTGAAAGAAGCCCAAGTGATGCTGTGGGAGAAGATTTGAAAAGTACAGTTGATGATTCTTACCCATCACCTGCTCCAATGGAGAAAAATGAGGATGGCTGTCCCCATAAAGATTTACATCTCCTTGGAAGTCCTTGTCAGGTCACACTATAAGTCAGAATTGACTTGATGACAGTGGGTTTGGTTTTGGCTTGAGCAAGTATTGTGAACTTCTGTCAAAAGATTTATGATCTTATGTCACCATGTAAAAATACACCAAGAGTCAGTTGACATCAAATAAACTTTAACTCATGGCAGTCCTCTGTGTGCTAGGACAGAACTGTCTTCCGTAGGGTTTCCGGGGCTGATTTTTGGAAATGGACTGACCACTAAGCCTTCTAATAAGGTACCTGTAGTTAACAAGCATGTTAACCATTGCTCCACTCACTGACTCTTAGAGATATCAGTGTATGGGGTATGTCCTATACCATTGGGGTGACCTACTATTCTTACTACATTCCAGCAACTTCCAGCAGTTTTCATGGAATAGAAATATGGCTGGTTGCTAAGAATGTTTTGGGAGATGTTGGATTCATTCCTGTCTCTCTATATATAGTTGTATATGTCCAAAACTAGTTAATGTGTCTCTCTCAGACACAGAGACAGGCACAAATATGCACATAAATTGTGCTTGGCAGTCCCAGATGTTTACTCAGCCAATGTATAACAACTCATGTTTAGAACAGTGTCCAGTTGCCTTGAGATGGTTGCCTACCACCCTGGAAGGCAGAGTGGCTTATGTGCATAGGTAATTAGAGATATATCTATTTATATCATGCATGACCTCAGAACACACAATCATAGATATGGTGTTATAAATAAGCATAGAATTATGATTTAGGTAGTGAGTAGTCAGGCTTCCTGACATCTGATTTGGTATCAGAAAGCATCAGTTTATATCCAGCTCCTATGACTTAACAGATAAATATCTCAGGAGCATTCTTTTATCTTCCCAGACCTTGGTGTTTGCATTTGAAAAATGGAATTTAAAATATTGAAGACATCACAGGCACATGAAATAAACATGATCTTCCAAGGAATACTTTGGAATGGTAGTTTAATTATTATCATTATGTTATCAACATCATATTCCCAAAGAGGGATTTAGTAGTTGCTGTGGCATATTTGGTCAATGCATCCAATATTCTTAGTATATATATATATATATATATATATATATATATTCATCAGTGTAAAAGAACGAGTGGTATTTATTTATTTCAAAGAGGTGGATCAAATAAACTTTTTAAAATCATTTTCAGACAAACCACTGGTATATAAACCTGGTTACTATTAGTAGCAGTAGTTGTGGAAACATGTATTCAATGTTATTGCTAACTGACAAGTTGCTAGTTCCAATCCCTAGTGAGTGTTGCACAAGAGAAGCCTGGCTATCTGCTTCTAAAAGGTGGTAGCCATCCAACCTTATGAACCACATTTCTGCTCTGTAACACATGGTGTCATCATGAGAAATAATTGACTTTGATGTGTGTATGTGTATGTGTGTGTTTGGACTATTAGCTCATCAAGGTGAGCTTATAAAATATTGTGGGCTGAGCCCCGGTGGCATAAGTGGTTGAGTGCGGGACTGCAGCCTGCGGCCTTGACGGTTCAAATCCAGCGGCGGCTCTCAAGAGCGGCACTGGGTAGCTCCCACGACCATCAGAGGGCAGTGATGCTCCCCCAAAAAATTATTGTGAAAATGTTTACAAAGAGTATGTAAATTAAAAAAAAGAGTGTGTAAATTATAATAAGAGTGTAAATGTCCCTCTATTCTAAGAAGCACTATGGCTTTATTTCATCCAAGACACATTTGTTAGCTCCTCTAAGAGTCTAGCACTTCCAATATTCTTTGCTGGCATCATCATTCAAAGGCATCAACTTGTCTCCAGTCTTCCTTATTCTTATTCATTGTCCAGATTCCACATACATAGAAAGTGATTGAGAACACCATTGTTTTGGCCAGATGCACCTTAGTCCTTAGAATGATGTCTTTATTCTTTATTAAGAAGGCATCCATTGATTATTTATTCCCAATTACTGCACTTAAAGGAGCCCTTAGGGCATGATGGTTATGTTTTGGGCTACTAACTATAAGGTCAAGAGTTCAAAACTGCTAGTCCATTTTTGGAAGAAAGAAGCAGCTTTTTACTCCCCCAAAGAGTTAAACTCACAGATTCCTCAGGGGCAGTTCTATTCTGCCCTGTAGGGTCACAAAGAGGCAGAAGTCACTTGAGGAAGTGTGTTTTCTTTCAGTTTGATCCACACACTTCGAAGTGTGAGATTTGACAATAAGTACAGTAATCAATTATGTCGGCACATATAAAGTTTATATTCTGGTGATTTTTAATGTCTGTTTTAGTTTTTGCTTTTTTCAATCAGACATCCAATGTAGATATAGATGATAGAGATATAGATAGAGGAAAATATTACTGCATTGGGAAAATCTGCACATGATCTATTTAAACTCTTAAAGAGAAAAGATCTAATCTATTAGGCTGGTCTAATAAGCTTAGTGATGCTCACTGGGAGATGATAAGGCACGTTTGAAATCTGGTACTTAGGAGACCTCTTTATTTTTCTCGATTCGGTATCCTCTATATGTTTAAAACCAGGCGACCCTTATTTGAATCACAGCTATTTAGTGTCCTACGGAATCTGTACTCTTCATAATGTATTAGAGGGAGGGGAAAGGCCATTAAAGCCACTGAAATTTAAACAAAGCTTTAAGGTACATATAGATATTTAGTTAAACATTGCTCTGTACTATTTAAAGAACACTTTGAAAATTGCATTACATATCGTAGAGGTGTACATTTTTACATGATTAAAATTAGGTATCTAAGGCCATTTACCTGAACTTCTTTCCATCACATTTGCTATTTAGCAATCAAAAAATATATAGTAGATGATACTGTTTTATGGGGCTACAATTTGTGACAAGTTAACATCTACCAACATCAAAGTATTTCAATGATACTTTTTAATATAGAAATGGATAAAAATGATAAAGAAGCATTCCGAGTAGATGGATTACTTGAGGTTTCTGTCATGATTTATCTTTGAAGCCTTTAGAATAATCACCTCATACTTGGGTAATATGGTACTTCTTTTAAATTCTTATATAAAAATTAAGATTTTCTTTTTAATTTGACATTACTATACCTAGGAAATATCAGAGCTACTAGAATGAAGAAACAATGACATCCACTAAATGAAAATTAAACACTTATCCACCACAAATTTGCAATCCCAACACCCAGTAGCCTGACAATATTTAACTCTCTAAATTCTTTATTTTCTTTAAAGTGTGCATGGGTGCATAAGTTGATTAAATACATTGTAAGGGCTGTTCAATTTTTATCTTTTGTTGAATTATAAACCTGTTATCCTGAAGAATAAAAAATATAAAATTAAATACCAGGAAAGGTTAGCATGTCTAACTATTGTCTTTACAATGGTTTTGAATCATATTTTATGAGTTTCACAATCCAGTATGCATTTTTATGTCCCATATTAGAATGCTTTAGGCTTGTTCTTATTTATTAGATATTCTGGTGATTAATAACTGTTATTATTGTTATCAGTCATTATTTGAAACCTGGTAACTCATTACAGCCTACAATTTTCCTTTAAAAATGAGGTAAGTATGCTACAATGACACAGGAACCAACAGAAAGATATTCCAATGGCCAGAAACTTAATAACAAAATTCAAAAATTGCCTAAAATTAATCTCCATGGATACAAGTTCCTATAAATAAATCTGTCATTTGTATGTAAGTAAATTAACAAATAAATAAATGAGAGGGAAGAAACAAATTTCCAATGAAAGATCCCAGTAATCAAGGTCAACATCATCAGTGACAAGTCTCATTGTTAATGTGACATGATGACAATAGAACTATCAGGTAGATTGCCAAATATATGGACATTCTACACAATATCTAAACAATGTTCTTTAAAATTGTCATGAGTAAAGATCAAAACAAAACTAGGAAAGAAAATATCATAACTCAGGAGACATAAAGGCACAGGACAAATAAACAGATTGTGGTATCCTGAATGGGATATTGAACATATCAAGGACATGAGGTAGTAAAAAATGAAACATACCTTAGCAACAACACATGCAAGCTAATAATAAGGTTTCACTATGGTTTCATTGAGCACAATGGCACCGCTATACCACTGTCAATGCAGCCAAAGGCCATTATGTCACCTTTGACCTTATGTACAATACAATAGTTTCGTGATCCTGTATCATTCTCCTATTGCAGGACGTCGCTTGTTGTGGCCCGCTCCCTCACCAGTCGTGCTGTTCCCTCAACATTGTCCTCTCTTCCTTGTTGCAATGCCCCAAACAAATGAGTTGGACAATGTTCTGTTGGGGTATATAGAGTTTTCATTCCCTAATTTTTGTAAGTTTTTTGCTAGGCCATTCATGAGAATCTCTCTTAGTTTGGAAGGTCTGTTAAGCCTGTCTATCATGGGAAGAGAGAATTATCAAGGAAAAGAGGATAAGCACAAATTTACTTGTTCTTATCCATGTGAAATGATTTGCTTCAGACTAGTGAATGTGCACCAAAAAAGCCCATGTCTACTTTGCTTCCTGGATACCAGATCTTATCAGCGATTATAAAATTGAAAAGCTCATTAGATTCTGTAGAAAGGTCCTATGGGCTGGAAATCATACTGAGATAGGGAACCTTTAGTGTGGTGAAACTGTGAAATTGTTCTCTAGAAATTAGTAAGTAAGCATAAGTCAGCCTGAATTTATGTTGCTTATTGGATAATCTGACACTCATGGTGACTCACCTTCTGGAATTTGAAATACTGGTGGCAGAAGTGCAAGAATTCTAAAAATGAATAATTCTTCAAAGTAAGACAAACAGACAGATGAATGGTGGTGACAATATGGTGAGATGTTAACAATAAAGGAATCTGAATGTGGGACACAGGGCAGCTCTCTACCCAACAAAGTTTCCTGTAAATGAAACCCACTCTAAGAAAAATAGTCTATAAAAATTATACAAAAGTACAACAAAAATCGACTCATATTGAGGTTTCTTCTGCTGTTACTGTTTTTACTGACTCAGCAGTACATAAAGGAAATTGAAGGCAAACTACTGTGAATGATGAGCAGTTTGTCACAGAGAGATTTCTAAGAGTATCATGAGAACAAAGACAACAGCATATAATGTTGGAAAAATCATTAAAGGAATAAACTTTATATAAGAATAGGTTTTGATAAAATATGATAGCTGCCTAACTTCCTCAAGAGTTTTGCAGTGAATACATAGAAAATCAAGACATTAGCTGTTTCTGCCCATTAGAATCTAGGTTTCAGTTATTAAATGTTTTTTTTTTGTTTAGTTATAATTTAACTCTGAATATTGATTCAAGTGTTGTAGCAAGGTTCATCAAAGGCATTAAGTGTGGATATCTTTGAACACATTCTCAAAGGAAATTATTTGCAGAGATTCCATTTCTTAGCAAACTGTCTGAATATGCCTTTAAAAATCAATACCTAATTCCCAGAGCCAATAAAGTTCTTATAATTCAAACAGGAAAAAAGAATGACAAAAATCAAATGTCTCTCCTTTTCTCCATTATAATGCCTATATTACAAATTACAAATTATTACTTTTAAAAAAACTTTCATACTTTTAAACAGTCAGTTTATGTGCTTTGGTAATCCATAAGGGAGACTGCATTCTGTTGATCAGACTACATATATACTGTAAAATGATCTTAAATTTTATTATCTAGAATGGATTAGTCAGCTAGAGTCATTTTTCAAGTCTAAAAGCAATATATGCCTTTTGAATTCTGGGTAGTGTGTGTACCTTTTGTTCTCAGGATATATTTGAACCCTAAGGCTGCTTTTATGCCTATCCATTGAAATAGCAAGAAACTTATAAACAATTGTGTATCAACTAATTGTTCAATAGGAAGGTATGGGTAAATAACCATATAGGAAAGAATCAATCAAGAAATGATAAGTCCAGCAACTATTATCTTTATTAGGGAATTTATACTTTTGGTTGAGACATGGCAGGAAATAAAAATGAGTAAAAGAAATATAATACAATCCCATACACTTTAAATTGGGAATATATACAACCTACATTTGCATTTAGAAATGAGTAGAAAAAAACATCAAAAGAGAAAGTCAATTTGTTTTGTTAAGATAGTGCTAATTAGGGGTGAAATTTTCTTAAATTTTAGCTTTTGCTTTTCTCTTGTCACTTGAAAAATATACTGGTCAGAATCATTTTGTAGAATGTAGAGGTTTATTGTAGTAGTCATTTGTGTGCATATCTTCATCTCCTAGTGTTGGTGTAACAGAAATCATACAATGCGTGTTTTGAAAGGACAGACTTTCTTTCTCTCAGAGCCTTGTGATTGCCAGATGCCATCAGTTGACTCCAAATCAAAGCGACCTTGTGTACAGCAGAAGGAAACCCAGCGGCATGCACACAATGCCCCCCACGCCGGAGCCCGTTCTTGCAACCACTGTGTTGCACCTTCTCCCTGAGAGTCTTCCTAATGTTTCCTTGGCCTTCCACTTTACCAACCAGAATGTCCTTTTCTGATGTCTGGTCTCTCCTGCTGATGAGCACAAAGTCTACGTGAAGTCTAGCTATTCTCTATCAAAGGAAAATTCTGGCTGTGGTCCTTCTAGCACAAATGTGTTTGCTCTTTCGGCAATGCATGTAGATTTAATAATCATTCCCAAGTTCATAACTTAATGGTGTCAATTTTTCCTACATATTGTTTTTGACCATTGTGTAGCTTCATATCCATATCAGGGTTTGAAAATGCCAGGGCTTCATTCAGCAGCCCATTTGTCCTCGAAGTGATGGCTTTGATTGTTACCACTTTCAAGGGGTCTGTGGTACCAGATTTGCATAGCCCTGCTTCCATGGACATCAACTGTGGGTCCAAGCCTCATAACGTCACTGAAAGCTGTATTCTTTTCTTCATTTATCAGGATCTTGTTTCTATGTTGCTTTTGGGTCCAATGTTGATAATTTTACTTTATGGTGAAGTGTAATCCATAGTAAAGGTTGTAGTCTCTGTCTTTCATCTGTCAGTGCTTCAGGTTGGCCTCCCTTTCATCAATCAAGGTTTTATGATCTGTACATTGCAGGTTATTAAGCAGTCTTGCTTCTGATGCCAATGTTTTCTACAGATCGTCCTTCCTTATTAGTCACTTTACAGATTGAATCAGGATGGTGAACAGATAAGATCCTGATGCATTTCCTTTCATGTTCTGGAAAGTTTAGGAGGCTAGAAGCCAGACTTCTAAGGGCCAGTTCCAGGGAAGGCACTCTCACAAGCTCACTCACTCATTTGCTCATTGGCTCTTGACCCTGAGAAATCCTGTTTCTTTCAGCTTCCATTTGACAGTTCCTTCTAGATATCCACACGACATTACTTTTCTGCCTTTGTCTGTTTCTTTGCTTTCCCTGAGTGTCATTGCTGCTCTTTTCATATCTTAAAATACACTGGTAGGAACTCATTAGCGTGATAAAGAAACCCTTATTTCCAAATGGAATCACATCCACACGTGTTGGGGTAAAAATCCCAAAACATAGTTTTGGGAAAAAGAATTCAATTCAAAATATTGAAATTTGGTCTGGGTCCAGTTATGGTGACTCTGTTGGGCTAATCACTTAACCTTTTTGTGATTCTATCTGTCAAAGGTGAACAGGTGGTCCTTCATATCTACAACTTCTGCTTCAATATAAAATTTACCAGGTTATCCTTGTCCAATTTATCAGATTGTGATTGGGATGAGCTCAGATGTTGCATAATGTGTCACATTCACAGCCACAGTATCAAGTATGCAGAAGTAGAACTTTCCTCATTTCCCTATAATTGAACTTAATTAGACACACAAACTTCTCTTTCTACTCATGCCAATTCAAGGTCCTCAATTTAAAATCAAAATGCAAATTTTTGTGAATCACCCTCTCTTTTCCCCTGTCGTGATCAGAGATCACTGCCTTTAGATGAAAGGCATTTGTTGCCAATACTAAAGGACATATATACAATGGTGTAGCTTCTCATGGCTAGATGAGTATTAGTCCTGAAGTGCTTTTCATTTTCTGTATAAATCTGAGTTGTACATTGTCTGTGTATTGACTACGCACATCTCTGGGTTGTACAAGCCCATGACGCACTCTGATGCGTTTGAGGTTCAGCCACACTCCACATCTTTTTCCTCACTTAGCAGTTTACCCTACATCAGCATCTAAGAGGAGTGAACCACACAGGAGCAACCAAGATATCTTTCAGTTCTAGTTATGATATGTTACCTTCTTCCGTGCATGCATTGCCTCTATCCTAATTTCTTTAAGTACTCTGCCTGGATGTAGAGTACATGGTCATGTGGTCTACTCCCATTGTACCAACTAGATGTGAGGATAGGCCCCCTTACCTCTAAGTTTCTGATTGTCCTCATACCTCCACTGTGAGTTTTCATGCATAGAACACATTGAACACATTGTTTGTGTATAAGCTAGCTTTAAAGAATGCATGAAAATAATGGAATTGAAATGAATATATTTTCCATGAACATTTAGCCTTCCCAGGTAGAGTAATAGTATTAATAATAATAATAATAATATTTTGATGGATAGCTAAGAGTGGTCCCAGTTTGTTATTAGAAATCATTTTATGGCTGTCAAGGTTTTAACCAAGAGGACTCTATGTGGACTGGGACCATGAACAGATGTATATGTGATCTGAGACTGTCAAAAATGATGTCATGTGGCATATGACTATATTAGGAAATACAAATATCTTAAATAAACACTCATTCAATATGAGTATATTAGACAAGGTTGACTAGCAGATCAAATCCGGGGATATATATGTATAAGAAAGAGTCATATCAAAGAGTCATTTTATATTAAGAAAACATTTTTGCCCAATCCAGATCAAGTCCATAAATCTGATATTAGCCCAGAAGTCAAATACTAGGCCAAAACTTCTTCTTTACAATCATGTGGTAATGCAAAATAATGCAAAATACAGAAAGATGACAGGTCAGTAGGTACAAAGTCTGGTGGGGGTAGAAGCATCTCAACACTGGTGCAGGTCACAACGTGGCTTCTCCAGCTCTCCAAGTGTGGCTCTTCAATGTGAAGTTGGAGCCCAGAAAGAGTTGTGATTGGCCTCTCGGGAGAAAGAAAGGAGTTTTTCAGAATCATCATGAGGCCACGCCCACAAGCGGCATCACCCAGCTGTGACCTGACAGGCTAGACTCCACTCCTACATTTATCTATCAAGTTTACATGAAATTATGTAGCTACCACAACTAATTTAATACATGTTGCATAATTTCTCAAAAATGCAATTTAAATGTAAATTAAATAAATCATTAAAATGTAAAATAAATAAGAATCATATATGGCAGTAAGTTTTATAAGTTATAAAGAGTATAGCCATAAGAAATTATAGCACTAAGAGTAGGCACAATCTTCAAAGATTCTCAAGTCCAGATTCTTCATTTAGCAAGTAGGGAAACTGAGGCAACTGAACTATATCAATGATTAAATTCTCAGTTATTGAACTACAGTTCTGACTTCTCAAGGCTCTTCCCCTTGAATTTTCCTAGGCAGTTCATTTGAGAATTCTTAAAACTATCTTTTTGGATCAGAAATAATACTCGAGAAACAAAATACATAAGCATTTTGTAGTATAGTGAGCATGAGCTTGTGTGTGTGGGTATGTGTGTGTGTGTGTGTTTAATCAGGAAGCTCTTGGTAGAAGATTATTGCAGTATGCACAACTTAGAAGCTGTAGATATAAATGTAGGTGTGTTAATTATGACAAAGATTAAATTCCTGATTTTTTCTGATATCCAGGGAAAATATAAAAGCTGAGATCTAAGCAGAAACTTGTGACAGTATACATATGTTTGGATTTTTTGAAATTTACACTATCTGCATTTCCGATAGCGGGACTTTGTCTCCTTCTTTGGTATGTTATCAGGAGAGACTTGTCTCCAGCAGAGGGCATCCTGCTTGGAAAAGGAGAGCAACAGAGAAAAAGAGGAAGGTCCTCAAAAAGATGGATGGACACAGTGACTGCAATGATGGGCTCAAACAGCAATTGTGGGGATGGTGTAGGACTGCATTGTTCCTTTGTACACATGATTGCTGTCAGTGGAAATGGACTTGATGGTAGCTAATAACGAAAGCATTTCTGATGAATTTATCTTATAGTTATGTGTGTGTAGTAATACCATCATGCCTAAGGGGAATAGTAGGAAAATAAACAGCAACTTCAAATGAGTGGGAGACAGCATAACAATTGAGACTAAGCAGTGAAGACTGCCATTCTCTTTTCAATGACTCTAGTCGGGTTACCCTTCAGTTAGGATAAACACGGATGGGACCGGGGCAAGAACACTAATGAGTAAAATCCATTATTCACTTTGTGAGAAGATCATAGAAACTGAGAAAGGTAAGTTACAGTGTAGAAATTTAAGATTCCCAGCTCCTTCTGTGGACCAAATACAAGGAAATAGGATGGAATGAATAAGTAACATCATGCTTATCCAAAAGCAAAATAAGTGAACAAATTCTTAGGAGAATATTTATAAAGTTATTTGACTGTACTCACTTTAAAGACTATACTTATTTTTAAAATCTAAGATCATCATTCACACTGCCATTTGTTTTCTATGAATAATATTTCATTAACCTTTTTCCTCCCTTCAGAAGATGAAGTTTTAATTTATGGTTTCACCAACCCTCCATCATTTGATCATTCATTTACTCATTTTTTTTAGTTTGTCTCATTCCAAAATTACTTCAAACACTTACAGAAACACATTTGCTGAGAATCCCTGGCTATGTACTGGCTACGAATTGGTCTGCGATCTGAAAGGTCAGTTCTTGGAAAATCACCAGAAGCTTTCGGGAGAGAGACAGGGCTTTCACCTGCATAAACAGTTACAGTCCCTAAAACTCACAGGAGTGGCTGTGAGTCAGATTTAGCTTGATGGCAGTGGGAGAGTAATGCAAACTTAACAAAATGAAGAAAAAGATGAAATAAAAGAAAGGCAGGGGTAGAAGCCCCTAAGGAGAGGTTAAAAATGAAACAGGCTAAAAAATTATGTGAGCTTCCTAGGAACTGAAAGAAAAAGGAAAACAGGATGAAGTTCAGAGAACCTATTTGACATAGAGAACTGCAGGTTTTCTAGGGCCCAAATTTTAAAATAATTTTAACATGTGAATCTTGCCCTAGGAAAATTAGGTGATGGTGTAGATAGCATCTCTTTGATGAGATCAGTACTAAGTTATATATGATTATTTCTTAGTTGTTCAATATAATTTTGTGCCAAGAAACCAAGTATAAAGAATTCTATGAAAAGACCAAGGTAAAACAATCTGGAATGATATACCCATGTGATTTGTTTTGATCTATGAACAGAATCTACAATGTCTTGAAGAACTAATGAACTGTGTATCATGTCACAATTGTCCAGATTATGGCTTCTAAAACTTGAACTTTACTGGAAGGCGATAAGCAGAAATAAGATGGTGATTTGAAAAACAAAAATAAAGGTTTATTCCAATTTAATTCAGGTCTAGGAAAACTGATATAGAGATAACGTCTTTTCATATGAAGACAGCTAAACAAGGTGACTCCCAGATCACCTCCTATAGAAGTATTATGCTCCTAAAAATCCTACTCAAAATTTACCACAAGTGAGGACGTGTGTCTGACTTACTTTTCTACACTGGACAACAAGGCTGCAGTAATTTTAAGTGCTACAAAAAAGTATCTGAAGGGTAAATGGAAGCATCTAGGCATTTTTGCCTCTCTCAAAAAAGATCTCTGGATAATTTAAGCAATGTGTCTTTGAGATCCAAGTAAACTTTATAACATATTTTGCATGGGAAAATGATTTAAGAGCAGTTGATTTTGATGTTGTGCTTTTCTTTTGTACATTAAACATAACTTTGTCATCCTTCATGAACACACACACAGTTTTGTCTTCAACGAACAATTATAAATCTTAAATCATTTATTTGCCTTCTGAGTCTCTTATAGTTAGCTCTGTAATCTCAATCATCTTTTGCTAGAAAAATGTATTTTCCTAACAGAACCATTGATTACATAAGGATGAAAATAGCAAATCATCACTTTGTTTTTCAGTCTGGGTTTAGAAGGGAATTATTTATCTACCTTTCTGTAGATTCTACCTTTTGCAGCATTACAGTAAGATTATCATTTATAAACAAGTAAATCAAACTTAAAACATGTCTTGCTTTGAGGCTTGATCTTAATCTGAAGATACTAAAATTCAACTTTAAATTTTACAGAAATTCTTCAGCCCCTCCCCTGGCCCCTTTCCCTCTCCAGGAGAAAGGAAACACTCATTAAAACTTCATGACACATGTTATTTCCAAATCGACACCACTATAGTTTCAGCTGAAATTACAACTTTGACACACAGGAAGATTCCTCTAACAACTGCCAAGTGCCAATATAAGCTACAAATGGAGTTAATGACATCTTCCTTCCACTTCATGTTTTTATCATTGTGATTCTTTTCACAATTGCTACCTAGCTTCCTTATCTTTCAAATATTAATATGAATGCAGCACATAAAGAAATTATGCAGACAGAAATCTTCCATTAAACTACCTAGAAGAGCTTGAAACTGACATTTTCATTAAAAAAAGAAACACTCTAGGGCCTTTGAAAGAAGGAAAATGTCACATTGTAAATCAATTCATGACCATCCAACTCAGGGCCATATTTTATAAATTTATAAATGTATCCATGTTTGTCTACAATTTACATACTAGAAAAATAATAAAAATCCTGTGAAAAGAAACATTTGGCACTTGAAGTTGCATGGATTCTACCTCTTGGCGAGCCTGGTTTACCAGAGTAGCACTCTGCTCCGTGGAAATGCGGTGCCTGGTTTTTCAGGTGTAGGCGGTCAGGTCTTTCTTGCGAGTTGCCTTCAAACAGTCTAGGTTGACTCAAGCCTCCATTCTTTTGGCTGGCACTCTATACAGGTCAACAAATCATAAACACCACCATTTATTCATATCATTGAAAAGCATTTGCTCTTTGGCTAATACAGATTTGGGAATCATTCTGTGCCCTGCACCAAATAATACTGTTTGAGATTCTCCTTGCCCTACAGGCAGGAGCAAACAAAACAGTCCATACTATCCCCAAAAGATACCCACAGAAGTTTGTGGGCAAACACTTTGGACGAGTCACTGAGTATGGGGGCTTAGGACTGTAGGCTCAGGGGTTATCGAGGTCAATTGGCATAGTAGCGTCCATAAAGACAATCTATGATACCTTTTAGCTGAATGGTGGCTGGGGCCCTAAAACATTACAAGTGGCCATGTATGACGGAACACTTGATCTGGAGCAGAGGAAAGTCAATCACATTAGACTCAAACCAAGATCACTGCCCTTGAGCCACTACTGACGCTTAGCAACCTGCAGGGCCGAGGAGAAAGTGTCCAGTGACTTTGCAAGGCTGGCACCCTGTAAGGAGGAGCCATGGTGGTACCAGGGTTACGGGTAACAATGGCAAGGCCATCCGTTGGAAACCACACTCTGCCGGAGAAAGACTGGACTTTCTATTACCAGAAAGAGACACAGTCTCAGGAACACAGACGATTCTAAAAGTCAACATCGGCTTAGTGACCGTGAGTTTCATTTTTGGTGACTGTTTCGGGGAGTACAAAGCTGCATCCTTCTCTCGTGGAGCTAGAGATCATTTTGAACTACCGATCTCGTGCCTAGCAACCCAATGCATAACCCACTCTGAGAATCACTCTCAGCCACACAATTGAGTTGTAAAATAAACAGCAATACCTAAGATGAATGAGCAACCAACCATGTGCAAGCAAAAGAGTAACATTTGCCCAAAGCCAAAGTCAGAAGACAGTGAGTTAGTCCGGATAGACTAGAGGAACAAATTTCAGAGACATGCATATAGGTATAAGGAAAGGGTTTATATAGAAAAGAAATGTGGTCCTAAGAAGGCATCCCAATCCAGTCCAGTGCAAAGTCATAAGTCCAATAAACCATATGCCCGAAATCAGTCTGTAAAGTCTGCTTCCGACGCAGGAAGTCACAGGTCAGTGGGTGCAGAATTCTGGCACTGGCCGGGGTCTCCCCATGGCTCCTCGCTTCCAGGGCTCAGGTCCATCAACAGCATGCCACTCCAGCTTCAGAGGTCTGTCTTCATTAGGGCTAAGCTGTGTGGTCTCTCCACCGGCTACTCCAGCCTCCCAGCCACCGCCATTCTGTGTTGCTTGTGGTTAATCATCTCTCAAACTAACTCCCAACAACTGGGGAAGATAGCTTCTCATCTTCATGAGGGAAATATCGCGAGATTTCCCTGGAGTCTCAGGTGAAAGCCATGCCCCCATAGAGGTCTCATCAGCTACTCCATGGCTTTCTCCTGATTTACAGGCCAGACTCCACCCCTACATTTCAGTTATAACATTAACATAAACACATGACTGCCACAGACAGGAAGTGTCAGAAAAGAAGGGCGAACAGAAACAGGAAACCCTGGGAGGGAGAGGTTAGGGTGAGTAGAAAAGGAGGGAACTCCAAGTAACCCTACAAGCTAAATGGAAAACCACTTCGCTCCATACACTTGTACTCAAGCCCACAATAGACAGAAACAAAAAAAAACGACCATATCAAGTTGCAAGAAGAAAAAGTCATTTCTTAAGGACATAGAAACTGAAAATCTAATAATTAACATGAAGTCAACAAAAAGGATCAAAATATGCAACTTCGGAGGTACGAGTTTGAATTTTTCTCAATGACATGTGATCAAGTCCAACTCCTAGTCACCCTCCTGCCCAGAGAAGCACCACCCATGGGGGTTTCTGAGTCTTTAAACATTCATAGGAGTAGGCAGGCTCATTTTTCCTCCCAGACGCAGATGACGAATTTGTGACTTTCTACTTAAAAACTCCAGGTGTAAACCCATTTCAACAGTCACTTTAAAACCAAGTTGCTGTTTCTGTTTTTATAAAAAGAGTCACTGATGAAATGCAACATTTTAAACATGCAACATGGCAAATTTTGTTTAAGAAGAAGGAAAGCAAAAATCAAGTGAATTCCAGGCTGCTCTGAATTCTTATTGTCAATTTTCTTTTCCTCAAGAATTGTTTTTCTTGAGATTTATAGTATCCTTGCAGCATTGTTAGGATTAAATAATTTCCATAGAATGGCAAACTATAGATGTATTAAATTAGCAAGGATATAAGAAGAAATAGAAAGATATGTATTTGTAAAATCTGTTTTATTCAACACAGTGTATTCCCTCCTCCCAACCCATACTGTGGTATAGTTTGAAAATTAAAAAAATAAGTAGAAGATTTATTTCAAAATGAAAATGTCACTGGTATTATTGATTCAATTTAAAATTCAAATATTATCTGTTGGACATTTAGAACATGGTAGATATTGATCTAAAATATCATCATTGTTTCTCCAAAGTAGAAGGAAGGTATGCTTATTAATATTAATTTTATCAAAGTGAGGGCTCAGGCCAGGTTTCATAAAGTCAATGGGAAAGGACCTTGCATTTCACTCAAGAGAAACAAGATGTATTTTTCAGAATCCATTGTCCAATTTAACTGACATCATAACTATATTTAGGTAATGTCTACTCCTTCCTTCTGTGGATGATGTACTTAGCAATAGAATCAATACGCTACCTAAACATTGATGGTTGGATTCCACCCCATGGATCCATGGGGGAAAAAACATGGCAGTTTGCTCTTGTAAAGATTACAGCCTGAAAAACTCTCTGAGAAAATCATTCTTCCTTGATCACAGTGAAATTTCTATGAACAAAACATAACAAGTAATATCCATTGATGCACTTTGTCATCAAAATGCAACACATACCCATTCACCTTAAAAATCACCCCTAGTTTATTTGAAGGCAATGAGAATCTGGTACCTTAAGAAATATGAGGACTGTGCTCTAAGCAGTAGCTTTTAAATTAACATTCTAAATTTACTACAAGTAGATTTCTTTTAGAAGTCTGACTAATTATATTTCTTATATTTGTAGCTTACCTTAATTTGAAGATAAGCATTAAAGTATACTTAAGAGCTGAGAAATGAAACTAAACTAGAAAAGTTTAATTAAAATTTAAGTAATCCGAGGGAAATGTTTGATATCAGAAATATGATCGATCTGTCAAAGGCATCCGGCATCAAGCATCAAAGAACTAAAAATTATATCATTATAAATGAGGGTGAGTGCAGATTGGGGAACCAAAGCCCATCCATAAGTGAAACGACACCCTCTTACAGAGGGGTTGCAGCGAGAAGATGAGCCAGTCAAGGTACAGTGAAATGTGCAAGTTCCCTCTGGTTCTCAAATGCTCCCTCCCACCCACTATCATGATCCCAATTCTACTAGATAAATCCAGCTAGACCAGGAGATGTACACTACTAGAGTCTGAAACTTGGGGAATTTAAGATAGATGATCTCTCAGCACTAGTGGGGGGAATGGTGATACTGGGAGGGTGGAGGGATGGTGGAGTTGAAGGGGAGAACTCATTTCAGGGATCTACATATGACCTCCTCTCTGGGGTGCAAACAGGGGGGTTAGTGGAGGGACACATTGGACAGTATATGATATGTAAAGGTAATAGCAATTTGTAAATTATTAGGGGTTAGTGGGGGATGAGCAGGGAGGGGAAATATGGGGAACTGGAATTTTAAAAAAAAAAAGAACTAGAGAAAGGGGGAAAGAGGAGTTTATACCAAGGGCTCAAGTAGAAAATATTTGGAAATGAATATGGCAACATGTGTGCAAATATGCTTAATATACACGATGTATTGAATACTTTAAGAGCTGTAAGAGTCCCCAATAAAATCTATATTAAACAAAAAAAATCTGACCTACACTGATTTATTAGTTTCTGAATTATCTGACCTAAGCTGACCTATAATTTCTTGATTTATATGATTTATAAAGATCCAAACTTTACTTGAAAATCCCTAAAAGATGAATACCCAGTAAGATATTTTTGAAAATTAAAACTATTACAAATTGTAGCTATTTCAAACTAATAATATTCTTGTGGGCTATATCAAGAGAACAACATGCTGGACATTTTTATTGTGAAATACAGTGGGGAAACATTGGACTCATATTTCAATAGCAGCATTCCATTTTTCTTATGTCATCCTAGTCTGTCAAGGGGATCCCGTGTGGCGCCAACCTCACTACTGTGTCTCTGGTCTCTACAAAAGTATCAAACCCATTGCCCTTAAGTCATTTCCAACTCACGGTAACCAGGAAAGAGTAGAAAATAGCATGTCCTGTGCTGTAATTTTATGGAATTAGATGGCAATGTCTTTCTCCTCTTGCTCAGTGTGTTTGCTGATGGCTAATCTTCTTAGTTAGGAATTAAATCATTCAACCACTGGAGTAGTAATATTCAATAGGGAGCAATGTTTGCTCCACAGAGGTTACAGAAGATGTGTGGAAAAACTGGTTCGTCTGCACTTTGGGGGAGACTGTGTCTGCAAGTGTTGCTGCTGAATATGCAACAATGCATGGGACAGCTCAACTCAACAAAGGATGAGCCCAGGGTAACAACCAGGCCGAGATTGAGCAGTCCTAAAACAGAGATTATGAATAAATTAATTTGGAAAATGTGCTTCCAGAATGATAAAATAGAAAATAAAATTCTTAATCATATATTCTCATATGATATGAACAGAGGTACCTACTAGAAGTGTTTTTCCATGAATCAGCCTCATATTTTCAGGATCTGCTTTTTGCACAACAATCTTAATACCACTTCTGGCATGATGTCCCTGTGCAATATTAAAATGTAAGAATTAATTTTAGTCAATGAATTTATACTGTGTGTGGGATATTGAGTAGACATTAACAGGCCTCAGACAGTGCTGCATTTATAAAATTTACAGATTTAAAGAGAGTGATACAATTTTGTATCCAAAGACCACACAAATAAATTTAATTTTAGACTGTAAAATACATTATGAGTGAGAAAAATGACAATATTGTAAATTCATTTACTAGGAAAACTGATAAAGTTTAAGGGAATCAAGAAAACTTTCACAGATTAAAAGACCATTAGGTTTAGAAAGGAAAGAGCAGAACAATTGATCAGAAAGAAAGGGAGGGGACTTCAAGGGTAAGGCGCTTTCCATATGGAAGCCCTCAGCTTGAAAGGAGTGAGTCTTCAAAGACAATCCAAAGTTTCTGCCAATACCTTTTATTTTGTTATCTGTGCTGTGTGCCTATGTGTGCAACAATTCTTTTCTAATAATGCTAGAAATGGGAAAGGTAAGACTCTTTCCTAAGTTATTATATATATATATATATATATATATATATATATATATATATAGCCTGTTATATATAACCAAATGATCCATTCCACATAAGCAGCATTATGCCTACTGGGTTTATTGAAATCTTCTTTTTAAAGAAATAGAGAAATTACAGTTTGATCATCTTTTGAGGGACTATGAGCAAAGAAGCCCAATTGGAACTTTCTGAAGAAAAATATCAGAAAAATATTTATTTTGGGGGCACACTCTTCTGCCTCTGAGAGTGTCTCCTTATTTCCATGAAATATGTATTTTTCCACCTTTGGTCAAAGGATACAGGGGGCCAGAGAAGTCAAAGTCCAGGAAAAAAGGACACCTTCATTCTTAAAAATGAGGGGAAATGAAGCACACACTAGTTTTCCATTTTTAGTACATACTGACTCAATCAATACATACTCAATCCTGAAGTTTGTTGGACCTGTTGTAGGGCTTTCACTTTTCAGGACCGTTACAACCTGTTCAAAACACTATATGCATGTACACATTCAAATGTGTAGTAAAATTCAGACATCTTTTTTTATTATTTTCAGTCTTCCCCCCTAAGTTCTATATCTCATATGCTATCTCTCCATTCTCTCCAGTTCTAGGATAAATAAGCTGTTCTTTTGGACTACGGGTAGTTTTGACCCTAAGATGCTTTACCATTTCTTACTTTTGGTTATATCCATTCAGATACTTATAAAAAACATCTTCACTAACAAGAGATCTAGTCATTTCCTTTGAGTGTGTCATCTGCTCACTCTTGGGTCTCTGGTATATACAGAAGTTTCATGCAATGAGGGCAATTGACTTCTCCATGGCACGGTGACTAATGATATAGCTTGTTTGTAATTAAATACTTAGGTCAACATTTTTTACTGGAAAATCATCATCCCAAATAAATTTTCTTTAAAATGCCATTTTGATAATGTAATATACATTGTTTTTGACTTGTATTTATGCACCTGTGATTTTCTTAGTTAGATAGCAGAACAAATTAACTTCGAGGTATTTATTTAATAAATATAGATGCCTCCACTACTATGCTTAAAGATGCCAGAAATAAATGAGTCCTGGTCTCTATCTTAATAAGGTTTCTAAGTTAAATAAGGGCTATCTATTTATTTGTCTATCTATCCATCCATCATCTATTTAGTTGTCAATCCTTTCTATTATCTATCTATATATCACCTATCATCTATCTATCTTATACCAGGAATATAAGATTATTTCATGTGGCTGACTAATAATATTTTGCACACTTAAATTTCAGCTTCCCAGTATGTACAGAAACTGGAACAAATTGATTGACACTAGTTAGCTTCAATTTTCTTATCTGTAATATGAATCCAGTTTTGTTTACTTCTTTAGGCTCTTAAGATGATTGTGAGAAAAGATTAGCACATTGAATGGGGCATAGTTAAGGTAAAGAAATGCTAATTGAATTATTATTATCATTATACATTTATATATAATCACTTGTGGTTTATAAATAGGTTGGCATTTCTTTGTTTCCGTAGCAACTCTAAGTAATAGATCCTGTCAACAATATTATGTTTATATTGAAGAAGTTTTTATAAGAGAGAACATAAATAATATACCTTAGGTTTACACAGCTAGTTTGGGATAAACTTAAGTTCTGAGATTGGTAGGGAAGGGTGGGAGTCAAGATTTATGTTATAATATCCAACTCATCCAAAATATCATTATTTTACAAATCATGTAAATTCTTGGAGAACTATACATTTATGAGGCTAAAGTTTCTGAATTACTGACATCAGGAGAAAACAACATTGGTTTGGTTCCTTTAAATCAACTGAAGCAATAAATTTACAGAAAATTCTCACTATACCCAATAAAATCATGCCTCAAATGAAGCAGTCTGTCCATTGGTAATGTGGTTCTTATATATTATCAAAAGCTCTTCCACAGCGCAGAAGTCTGAAGGGCATTTTAGAAAGTGTTTCTGCACAAAATTTATTTGAAGAGAAACCTAAGAAATATTTCACAAACAAAACAACTTTGAATAAGAAGGTTTAATTTGATCTATTTCAAGGTTCTACTGACATGGTGCATTTGGAAAGTAAGCCTCAGTCACAAGATATATTCTGCTATTCAATCTATCAAAAAGCATATAGATTGTAAATTGTTTTCGTATTTTACATCCAGAATCATTTCTCAGTCCTCAAAACCCATGGATTGTACCTCTGGTGTGGCAAGCATTAGCTATTACATGTGCTGCTATGTCAGTTGATTCAATCAGAGAGAGTTCAGAAAAAACTAATTATCCCTTAGAACTATTTCAACAGAATCAGCAATATATTTTATGAGTTTTTTAAGAAAGGGATAAATCATTCAGGTGACTCATAGGAGAAGTCATGTGAAAAATGAAACTTAAAAGACTGAAGTTTATGTCAGGAACTACTTTGTCTTCTTTTACATAATGATGGATGAAAACCCTTACATAATAAGGTTGTCATGGCTGACATAACATGCATCAAGAGCACATAAAGTCTTTCTTATTATCACTTTCTAATTTCATGACTGTAAGTACTTTATCTTCCTCTTCCAATATATTAGTAAAAGTTTCTTTAAATTTTTATCAGCATATTCATCATTCTTTACTTCCTTTTTCACCGAATGTTGCATTTTCCGTCATTAATTTCGATATATTTCCTACTACTCAGATTTCTACTTTTAAAAACTCTAAAATATTTTGTAACTTTTCTATCAGTGAAGTTAAGGAGCTTTGGTAGTGTACTGGGTTAGGTAATTAGGCTGCTAATCACAAAGTCAGCGATCCAAAACGGTCAGCTGTCAAGTGGGGTAAGGAGGAGACTGGCGGTTCCTGTCTCTGCCATTCACAGGAACGGGTCCACTCTGTAGCACAGAAGGCCTTCCAGTTGGAATCGACCCCACGGCAGCGAGCTTTGGCTTAGGTGAAGCGTAAATAGTACCTGGTTATTTTATTTGTTTGCGGACGAGCTGTTTTTGTCTGTCTGTGGTTTCTTGTGATCAAGTCCCTTTTACTTTTATATTTTATTATCTGGTAATCAGATACTTAGTTTCTCAATACATTCTCGGTCTCTGTATTTTGAGTACAACAGAACTGGATTTATACCTGGTGAATCCTCTTTAGCACTGAGGATTGATTTGGTATAACCTGATGTGGGCGCTTGATAGATATTTATATTTACGTCAAAGATTTCCGGACCACATTATTTTAAGCCAAGTGTATATAAAAATTATTCAATGTGCAGACAGTATGGCAGGAACAGGATAGCTCTTTATTCTGAACAAAGAGCTAATTCCTAGTCGTTTTGCATATTTTGGGAAACCTAGGGTTTTCCATTGATCTATTTATCCAAACCCGGAAACTACCCTTGAAGAAAGGAAGACACGAGATACTGGCCAACACAGGTGCTGGGAGAAAGACAAAATAGAAGCAAACAGAATCCACAAACACCAATGAAATTGAACGCTATGTAAGGCGTAATTCAGCTGTAATTCATGGTAATCAGAGAAGCGAGTGCACTAGGACAGTCAAGGAAAGCTACATGATTTAGTCTCGTCACGGGAACACCGATCCCCATCAAGCTCCCGGAGTCTCCGTAGGTGCCAGAGCTGCGCTACACACCTTTTCAATGGCTGAGTTTTTAATTGAAGATCCCCAGGCTTTCCCTTGGAGATATCTCTGGGATTGCTTATGCAGCCAGCCCCTCCCTGTGAGTGGAGGTTCAGGTACTGCTGCGGTGCTGAACAGGTGTCAGTGGAGTTTCTGAAGGAGGAAGCAGCCTGGAGATCTGCTTCTTAAAATAAGACCTGGAAACCCTACTCATTACCAGTGAGATAGGCAACCCTTTATGGAGGTGGCGGAGGACTGGGGGACGTTTGTTCCATTGGGGTTATCATGAATCAGCGGTGGAGTTTCTGGTAGCTTATAGAGACGATGACAACAAAATCAATTCTGTGAAGAACATTGGCGCTCCTTCCCAGGTTCCTTCCTGTGCCTTCCCCCTGTCCCCAAAGAAGGCACACTTGCCTCCCGTCTAGCCGCCATGTCTGACTGACCTTGCCCCAACGCCCCAGCCTGAAGTTGCTGCTCGAGAACCCAGACGGAGTGAAGCAAACACCACTGGTGCTTTTAATACTTGGTCCACTAAACAATTCAGACGGCCTTTCTATACCTATTGGTCTTTAAAACAAACAAACAAAAAAACCTATTTCCCTCAACCCGACCAGTATTCCATTTCTACCTATTTATTTAGTTAGAATTCAAGAGCATTTCTTAGTTGGGGAGGGATATTAAAAAGCATCAATAAAATTAGGTATGTGGAGAGATGTGTGTGTGTATCAGGAGTGGGTATTTCTGTTTTGAGTGATTGGCATTATGAGGAGGGGTGACTTTTTAAATGAATGATATTGTGGATATGTTCACATGTGGAGGAAGTAAATATTGCAGCTCTAATCATCACATAAGATTATGCATTTAAAAGTATATTCATAAATGACATAGTACCCTGTGAAGGCAGGTTGAAAATGCATCTGCTGGTTTATCAACCTGTGTAGGGAGGACATAGTTTTGAAAGCTTTTGGGGAAAGTCTGCACAGATGCTTGCGGGCAGTGGTCCCAAGTCATAGAACGGTTTTACACTCAGCTCAGCAGAAAGCAGTTAATGAGCAAATGGAAGAGAGGGTGTGTTTTTGCACATAGTAGGATTACAGCAAACTTCTGAGAGATTTAATCCTGTTGCTCTCCAATTCTCTCTTTTGAAGTTAGACTTTAAATAAAAGCACAACAAAGCCCATCATTTTTGTAAATGTCAGTGAAATAGAAAGTGACATCTCCTTCTTCTAAATGGCACCAAAGAATAGCAGCAGAAATGAGAAAGAACAGTTTGTAAATCTGATAAATAAATTAGGCATGTTTAATCCTTCATTTTTCCTATTTTCGTAAGACTTCATCAAACTGGGATGAAAATAGATTTTAATATTGGTAATTACTTTCTGATTTTTATTTGTGTGTGAAAACTAAATGCACATTTGAACCTTGGTGACTTTTTTGAGTAAGCATTGGATTGCTAACTTCAAGGGCAGCAGTTCAAGACCAACAGCTGCCTTGGGGAGAATATCGAGGTGGTCATGTAAGAATATACAGTCTGAGAAACTCTATAAAGGGTGTCTCAAAGTTGCAATTGACTTGATGGCATGAGGTTTGGGCTTAAATCCTTTCTTTTTCTTTGGAGTATCCAGGTGTACAAAAAAAAATCCCAAATAAATTATACCAAATGACAGACTGAAAAAATAAGTTTTTATTGGGTTCAATATAGTGAGAAAACATCTGATATATGTTGACTTGAAGGAAAACACACGGATATCATTACTTTTCCTGGAAAGAATTGAAACTGTGATACATAATGCCTATTCACTTTGTTAACTTTGTGATTATGTCTGCAGTGTCCTTCATTTATTCCACTACAGTTTTGCAATTATGTCTACTCATTTCACAAGATTTCAAACCTAGAAACTTCTCTTTACATACATTTTTGCTGTCAGGGAGTCAATGGTGAGTTGTAGTCATTCCCTGTGTGTCCTCGAGACTCTTACTGTTGATGGGAGGAGAAGATCCAGTCTTTCTCCCACCAGGCTGCAGGGGGTTTGGAGCTGCCATCCATGGGGATCGCTGCCCCATCTGTAATCAACAGATCACCAGGGATTCCTTTACATTAGGCCCAACAATATTTAATTTAAAAAAAATCTTCATTGTCTTTGATTTCTTTACTGTGAAGAGCAAACAGGGCTCTCACTTGTGATTAAACTCCAATAAAATGAATTTCAAGA
Source organism: Nesogale talazaci (assembly GCA_004026705.1). Taxonomy (NCBI): domain Eukaryota; kingdom Metazoa; phylum Chordata; class Mammalia; order Afrosoricida; family Tenrecidae; genus Nesogale; species Nesogale talazaci. The sequence goes on along the minus strand of PVJH01025939.1, from coordinate 3,228 downwards.
GAATCAATTGTTGCTTTTCTTCCCTACACAGTTGCTACAGATATCCCATTGTTTAAGTGAAGTAGACTTTTCCCTCAGGTGTTCTCTTCCATTTCTCTCCAAGATAAATATTGTCAAATAAAAGTACAGGAGATCTTAGCGTCTGCTTTTTAAAGTTAAAACTATTAATGCTTTGGTTTCTTGTGTTACCCATGGTACTAATTTAATCACTAAGTTTTCTTATTTTTATTGCTTTTTCCCCCTATTCATACAAAGACATGCTTTCCTCTGGCTCCAACTTGAAGCTGTTGGAGGCACATGAAAATCAGAATAAGCTACATATACTTTGGGTTTCTTCTGTGCTCAAGGCTGTACTAACAATGCACACGTGATCTCCCATAAATACTGTTACCTTGAAAAGCAATTTTCTTGGTCTACACTCCCCCCTCCCCCTCCCCCTCCCATGGAAATGTGAGTGTCAAGCTTTGGGACATAGCTATAATGGAAAAGTTTTACTTCTTTACGGTGTTCTATATTCTGAATTCAAATTTGTATTTAAAGGGGAAAATGACAGAAATTACAATGATAAACAGGTAAAATAGTAGGAAACTGTCATTAACTCAACTTGTAGTTCACTTTGTAATTTTATACATGTAACAATAATCTTTGACTATCAAAATCATTTTATGTATGAGGCACGGTTTTGGAATAGATCGTGAATCGTTAATGAGTGTTTTCTTTCTCCCAGAGAAAAATGTAAGTCATTATTTCTCTCAGAAAAGGGAAAGAAAGAGATTTTTCAGGGTCCGTAGAAAAGTGAGTAAGCCCTCAATTTGTGTTGGACCTTGGCGTTTGGTCACCTTACTTATCACATTCCATTAATTATCACACCCTGTCCCCACCTGCTTCCCAATAGATGATAAAATTGCAGATCAGAATTGCTAAGTAATGTGCTTCTAAGTTTTAGAGACAGAGCCATGATTTCCATATTGACAGGTCTAGTGCTCTAAGTCAGCAGTGGTGATGGTGGTGACTGTTTTTATTGCTGTCATTAACTTCACACCATATGGTCCCCAAGAGCAGACTCAGTCTTAGGAGAGCAATGCGGAGAACGGGGACACTGGGGTGACCATTTTTATCTTGAGAGAAAATGCTAATTTCCTATGGGAGGAGAAGTCAATGCTTGAAACTAGAATAGTTGGGCTGCTTATATCAAAATAGACTATATCACGGTATCCATGACATAATAGGCATTCAAGAAGAACATATGGAATCATAACATGTGGGGGTAAATCATTTAACTATGTTAGGTTCAAATTCAGCCACAAGGTAGTTTACGATAACTATGATTTTTCTTTTCAAGTAAATGGCTAATGCTTAAGTGTCAATTTAAAGAGACAGCCAATGGCTCTATGAGGCAAATCCATATCCCAGGGTAGTCTGCTGAACATCAGTTCATTGGACTGAAAGAGACTGTCCCTAGGGATTAGTTTTACACATCCACCATACCTTTATGGTAAGGAGGACTTATTCTAAATAGATATATGAAATATCAAAAGAGTTTGCAGAACTGGTGGATTGAATATGACCATTATATATGTAGATTTTGTATTAGTTAGTTAATTGACAATTATCTTTGGAGACTATTTTTACATGTGTCAATAGTATTCCTCTGCAGCCCTCAAACTTTTTAAACAGAGGACCAGTTCACTGTCCCTCAGGCCATTGGAGGGCTGGACTATAGTGAAATCAAACAAACATCTATGAACAAATTCACTGTGGGCCCTGGATGAGTTGACTGCTAAGCAGGACAAGCAGCAGCAGCAAAAGCATGCAGCGGGCCGGATAAATTCCTCAGCAGTCCATGTGTGGTCCATGGGCCATAGTTTGAGGACACCTGCTCTTGAGAATTAAGTTAAAAAAACTTCACAAAACCATGTTGTATATTTAGAGAGTGACCATATACATGTGACACAAGAAAAACAACTGAGCAATAACAAGTAAAGTGCTTAGAAAATTTCAGAACAATAGTTCTACTTCCAAAAATTTTAATGGCCTCCAAAGTTGTCTTTGTTTGAATCCCTGGCCATTATGCCTGCAGATGCCCAAAAGAAAGTATGCCTGTGTTTCCTTGATTTGAATCTATTTTCTTATGACAATTTGTCTTCCACATATGTCATCTTTTGTAGATTGTCACAAAGATAGTAGCCATCATATCTGAGGTCTTTAGAAAATAGTGTTATATGATGTGTAAGCTTGAAGAGTGTATTTTAATTTAAACATTGTTAGTGGTTATTAGATACAGAGGATAGCTCAAGGCAAAATCATGAAATAATAGATATTCTGTCAATCAAACACCATTTCTGTCATTCTTCCATCTGCCATGAAAAATATCCATAAGTAAATTTTTAAGTCATGAAATACATTGTGCTCTTAATATGTGCCAAGCCCTTTCGGGAGGTATACCTTTTGAGTTTCCCAGCAGTACAGAGAGGGAGCTTTTAATGCTCCAATTCAAAGATGAAGTCACTGAAACTCAGATAATGAAGCTGGCTTCCCTGGTCCCAGAGCAGAATCTGTGCAGAGCCAGGCTTACACTCTGTGTTCTCAAGTCTGTGCTCTCGCCAGATCCTAATGTCACACTCGAGTGGAATCCAAAGTGAAAAGAAAGGACGAGCACACATTCGTAGACTAGCTGGCACAATGGCAGCTATTTGTAGTAAAATACTTTATTAAGCCCATATACTACAGCCAAATTATTTGTAAACAAATACTGCTATTTCTTAATGCACCAACCATTGTCAAATGAGATCATGTTGAATAGCCAAAGGAAGCAAATCTGCTTGAAATTTCCTGTATCAGCTCTGTAGAATAGTGGAAGATACATGACATCACCTGAAATCACTTTTTTTGGTATACCTTCTCTTAAAGACAAGATGCCATTCACTGCTGTTGTTTCTCTTCATGCTTTGCCAGTTCAATCCTAACTCATGGATCGACTGTTACTTTGTTATTTTACAATATAGAATTTCATTGAAATGTATAAAACACTGGGGACGCTGTATTTATCACCCTCATCATGTCTATGTCTTTAGAAAAAAAAGCAGTATAATATTTAAATAATTATTGTAACTTAGGTGGTAGTTTCTATTTCAAATAGTCAATGTAGTCTACATTTTAAACATGAATGAAACCCCACAAGTTTCCCTTCCCCAGTTTCTTGATTTCCATTCTCACTCCTGTGGACCA
>PVJH01025938.1:0-30742 GCA_004026705.1 Nesogale talazaci | reverse complement strand
CTGCTGGGGGGCAAGGCCCAGAGGAGTAAGTAATTGCTCAATAGCTGCAGGAGTCCTCGCGGTCTGGGCAGGAAGCCCCGGCTGGCGGGACTGATGACTCATCTGACAGCCAGGCCAGACGTTGGCCACACCTTGGAAGACGGGCCCAGTAACTCGGGAGTCACTCTTCTCGGCAGGGGCAGGGGGTGGGCAGAATCCCTCCAGCAGCTCCACCTTCAGCACCCCCATCTTTTTTTTTTTTTTAGGCATCACTGCCCTCTGGTGGTGGAAGTAGGAGGCCCAGCCTTTGCTCCTGTGAGCTGGAATTGAATCCCCATCCCAGTGGGCCGCAGTCCCGCGCACAACCACTACGCCACCTTGGCTCAGCCCCCATCTTTTTTTTTTTTAAACCACTTTACTGGGGGTTTGTACATCGGTTATCACAATCCCTACATAAATACTGAGCCAAGGACTTTCGCCTGCCTGCAGCTGCCACCATTCTCCAAATATTTGCTTTTCCACCTGAGCCCTTGACATCAGCTTTTTCATCTTTTCCCCTCCCACCCCCTCACCAACCCTTGATAATTTATAAATTATTATTTTGTCATATCGTACACTGCCTGACATCTCCCCACGCCCACTCCTCCGCTGCCCGTCCTCCAGATAGGAGGTTATGTGTAGATCCTTGTGATCACCTCCCCATCAACCCCAGCACCCTCCCCCCGCCCTTGATTCCCACGTATCTTCATTTTGTTCTCCCAAGCCAGACGGATCCTGTGAGGGCCTTTTCCCCACACTGGGAGAATGTGCCAGAAATCTCTCTGGGGGTGTATTATTGCATGTGCCCCCACAATGTCCGGTCAACAGCACCCCCCAGGCAGGGTGCTCTTGCCCCTCCACAGATCGATCGATTCAAGGTGACAGAAGGTAGCAGAAAGTGCCTGGCATCCAAGAGGGCAGGGCTGCGCTGTGCTCTGATGTCAAACTCCAGATCAGCTCCTCTTCAAGCGTGTGGCCGTGGGGTTTTCTGGCGGCGGCGGCGGCAGCAGTCTGAGTGGGAGCTCAGAGTAGATGTGCTCTCGGTCCTTGCCTCTCACTGGACCCTGACCCAGATTCGGCTCTGAGCGAGGGTCCCTCCGTGCATGCCTGTCCAGGGACAAGCCCCAGGTGCTTCTTTCTCTCGGCCCAGCTCCCTGGTCTGGAGGGACCGAGGGGCTGGTTGGGTGGAAGGGGGCTCACAGTGCCAGAGGACACTCCCTTCCTGCGTGATTCTCGCGAAATCTTCAGAAGTATGTCTTATGCCCCTCCTTCCACACAAGACAATGTGGAGACTCTGAGAGTGTAAGACACTAGCCCAAGGCCTCAGAGTCATGAGAGGAGACAGGATCTAACCCCCGAATCCAACTAGAAAGAAATCCGGGCTTTCCACGCCTCGCCGACATCTCCAGCCTTTAATTAATCCCCTAATAAAGGCAGACACGAGCCCTGTCAAGTTTCGTCAACAGTTAACACGTGCAAGTGTTCAATTTTCACAAACGATCAACTGGCTGCCCCATAATGCCGGAGCGTCTCTCCCCACACACCGGTGTTGCTTCAAGTTCAGCCTCTCACTAACGACCACACACAGCCTGGGGGAACCATCTCTCTTAAAAATGGAGCTGGTCGCAAACTTGCAAGGGATGAATACGGCCCGTGTGGCCTCACAAATCTTCCTTTAATGAGCACAGGAGTGGACATGTTCCACAAGGTTGACTGCGCTGATGCTGCTGAAATATTTGAGAGCCTGAAGACATGTGTAGCTTTGCTCTTAAATATACTTATGGATGAAACATTCCTCATTCCAACGAGGTAGGAGTGGGAGACCAGCCTGGGCGGCACGGGACCCTGCCGGTGGTTGAAACAAGGTGTGTCCGGAGGAATGTGAATGTGAGCATTTTCACATGAGCCCATAATAGGAAACTATCTCTTTGCTGTCCCTGGACCTCGGTTTTCTGCTTTTCAGATGAGGCAATTGTGGCGGTCACATGCTTATGTTAATTTCATGATTGAGATGTAGGGGTGGAGTCTAGCCTGTTAATCTGCAGATAGCCATTGAGTAGTCAATGAGGTCTCCTTGTGGACATGACTTTCTCCTGATACGTCTGGGAAATCTCGTGATATTTCCCTGATGGAGATGAGAAGCTAGCTCCCTAGTTCTTGGGAGTTAGTCTCAGAGACAACGAACTACGGAGAAGACAAGATGGCAGCATCCGAGGAGCTGGACGAGCTGGAGAAGCCACACAGCCTTATCCTGATGGGACCAGACCTCTGAAGCTGGAGAAGCCACGTGGAGACCCCTGCCAGCGCTGAGTTCCTTCTACCACCACTGGATGCTGTTGATGGACTGGACCCTGAGCCCTGGAAGTGAGGAGCCCTGTGGAGACCTCTGCCGGCACCGGGACTCTGCACCCACTGGCCTGTGACTTCATGAATCGGAAGGAGACTTTATAGACTGGTATCGGCCATACGGATTAATATTGGACTTATGACTTTGAACTGGACTAGACTGGGATGCTTTCTGTATGTCCCATTCCTCTTGTATATTAACCTTTTCCTTATATCTATATGCACGTCTATGAGTTTGTTTCTCTAGTTTAACTGGACTAACACCGCAATGGTTACATGAAAACCATCGCACAGCTTCCTTGCTGACGTAACTTCCTGAGAGGATGGGTCTCCACAGCGGGCCCCTCAGAGGTGAAGCACAATATCACATGGTGCCCACCTGCACCGCTCTTTGCCACGCTCATCTTCTCGAGGCAAGGGTTGGGTCGTCTCTGTGTTTTAGATGGGAAAATGGAGCCCAGAGAGGTTGAGCGGTTTGCTGGAGGTCACACAGCTAAGAAGCGGCAGAGTCAGCATTTCAACCCAGTAGGTTAGCTCTGGAGTTCAAGTTCTACATGTGGCCAGGAGAGCATGCAGCCCATCCCTGTGACAGAGCCAGAGAGCAACCCCTCACCTCCAAGCCAATGGCCACACAGAGTACCTCTCAGGGGTGGCGTCTCAGAAAAATGGGGTTGTCGTGTTTTATTGATTCTAACTTACAGCCACCTTATCAAGGCTTTAGCAAACCCAACCCAACCCATTGCATCCATTTCGACTCCGAGAGACTCTGTAGGACAGAGAATTGCTCCTTAGGCATTCTGAGATGGGCACACAGGCCCATCTTTCTGGGGTCGACTGGTGGGTTTGAATTGCTGATATTGTGCCTAGCAGTTCAAATGTGACCACTGCCTCAACCAGGGCTCCTTTGAGCCAGGGTCCAACAACCAGGTCAGGAAGACGAAAGAGAAATGGATGCGTTCACATTGTGCTGCTGGAGAAGAATATTGAAAGTACCATGAACTTCTTAAAAAGAACAACTCCATCTGTCTCAGAAGACATATGGTTACAGTGTTTCTGTGAGAAACAAATTCATAAACATGCATATGCATATAAGGGAAAGGTTTATATATAAGAGGAATGAAACATTGAGAAAGCATTCCAACCCAGTCCAGTCCAAGTCCATAAGTCCCATATTAGTCCATATGTCCGATACCAATCTATAAAGTCTTCTTCAGACTCATGAAGCACATGCAATGACGCTAGGATCATCACAGGCCAGCGGTTGCAGAGCCTTGTGCAGTCAGTGGTGGTAGAAGCATCTCAGCGCTGGCAGGCGTCTCCACATGGCTTCCCCAGCCCCAGAGGTCTGGTTCCAACAGGGCAAGCCCATGTGGCTTCTCCTCCGACTCCTCTAGGTTCCAGGACTCAGGATCTATCAGCGTGCTGCCATGTTGTCTTGTCAGTCTGCAGAGTGTCTCTCAGGGACTGAGTCGATAGCCTCTCACTTCCACGGGGGAAATAGCGTCAGATTTCCCAGAATTCTCAGAGAAAGCCATGTCCACACAGACTTGGTCTCATCGGCTATCTCCAGATTGACAGGCTAGACTCCACCCCTATACTCCCAATCCTGAAACTGACACGAGTACATGACTGCCACAGTTTCTTATGGACAAGGGTGGTAAGATTTCCTTTCCCAAGCTGTGGGCATATTATCAAGAGAGACCAGTCCGGGGAGGAGGGCACCGTGTTCAGTGAAGGAGCGGGCCCTCACGGAGATGGATGGACACAGGGGCTGCATCAATGGGCTCAAACACAGGGGTGATTGTGACGGGGCAGCTTTGGGGTCTGCTGTGGGTCAGAACTGATGTGGTGGCACCTGACACTACCACAGTGATTCACATGACCGATGGCTTGTCACATTGGGTCTCTGGGTGGGGCAGACAGCGACCTCACTCTGCTGCTAACTGAAGAGTTGAGACCGTCTGGAGGCATCTTCGGAAAAAGGCCCGATGATCAACTTCAATACAATCAACCACTGAAAACCCCCCGGAACACAGTCCTACCTACCCTGACGCACGTGGGGTCCCCACCGGTCATAGCTGAGTTGACAACAATGTGCGTGCGTGCATGCGTGCGTGTGTGCGTGCGTGTGTTTCCAATTTAATCCTTCCTCTGCGAAGGTACAGAATCTACTCTCTCTTCAGACTGCTTATCACTCTAATTGTTCTGGAACGAATTTTCCCTGCTCATCGATCACATACATATTCATATATTCAGAGCAGAGAGGACTGGGTCTCACTGGCTCTGCAGATAAGCTGCTGGATGACCTGGCTCAGGGACTAGCCTCTCTGGGTCTCTCACTTTTTATCTGCACCAAGGCAGATCACCAAGCCCCCCACTGGGGGCCAAAGTGGGCCTATCAAGCGGCTTCCTTGGGTCAGCAGGGCTTTTTCAAAACGATTGAGCAGGTTGCCATGCTTTGAAGCAGGGAACGTTCCCAGAAGAACCCGGGACTCTGCCATCTCTTGATCAGCTGGGAGACTTGACAGATAGGGGCTCCCTTCCCACTTGTCAATAATGAGTATGTGGAGGGGCCCTCTGTCCCTCAGGCAGGACCCATGTTTGCCTTGGTGGGAGCCTGAGCTCTCTGAACGGCTTCCCGAATCCAGAATCCTGATTTCTAGAAGCACCTGCAGGGTCACCTAGGCCCCAGCCCCATTTAACCTGCCTTGGGTATCTCACCTTCCCGCCTCGATCTCTATGCTTCAAACAGCTGCAAAGTGCCCCGTTTGCTTACAACCTCCCTTTGGTGGCTTCTGAGGAGTCCTGAGGTGTCACAAACAGCCCAAACCTTGCTCATTGGACTTGGCCAGAGGCACCTCGGAGACCAGCCAGGCTGGGTGAGCACACACCCTTACAGTGCTGTGGGTTGGATGTGCTCAGCACACAGGGATCGCTGTGAATCCGAAGGGACTCCCACCCTGACAGTTGGGCCACAGTGGTCTCGATGGATGGGCGGTCATTGGGGACAGTCTGAATGATCACGGGGTCAGGGACATGGAGGGGCCGAGATCCTGCTGCCGCCGCCACTGGGACTCTGTTGGCAGGAAGTTTGGGGGGGCACCTGGGAAGGTGGGGGTTGTTTTTCAGCCCCCGCTTGGGGCTCCCGGAGAAGAGGATAATGATTGGGCTCCATTGTACGGAGCTCCAGAATCCAGAATCCCTTTGGCACAGGGTTCTGCCTGTAGGTTTTTCACAAAGCCTCTGCCTTTTGGAGATTAATTGTTGTCAAACACAACTTATTTTTCTAATCCTTTCAGGCCCCTTGAAAACATTCTGTTTTATTTTATTTTTACCTGCTTTGATAAAGCCACCGAGGTGCCTTTTTTCTTCATCCCCCTCTCTTTCTCTCTCGCTCTTTTATGGATTTGCCAGTGATTGTCCTGGTTGACAAATTGGATTCCGAGAGCCGACGCTTTGAAGAAAAGGATGCAGGGTGACAGGACAAGAAACAGCTCATCCTCAAATCGGGAGGATAAATAAAAAAATAAAAGCCACCCCATTCTCCGGCTTCCCCGTGACTCAAAGGGTGTCTCGCTGTCACTGATAATCTAATCTTCCCATGATAGGTGAGGGGGGGACAATGGCAACCCGGCCGGGCTGTGTGTGTGATAGGCCTCTGATTAATAGGACTGTCCCATCAGCCCCCAGCCCCCCGGGAAGGTGATTAATGACATTTGATGTGAACTTTGACCCCCCCCTCCCTGGAAGCACACAGGGAGAGAAGGGAGTTGCCTGGCCGGCCTGAGCCTTGCACAGAGAAGGGATTGATTCCTCCATGGCTTTGTTCCTTGCTGGGTGCGTGTGGGCTGACGGGCCGGGCGCCCTGGCTGAGTCTTGGTGGCAGTTGGCACCTCTCAGAGCACTGGCCTGGGAAGCAATTCCCTGTGCCGTCTGGGTCAGTCTCCACTGCCCTTTCTCCCGGAACCGTGAGACCATCTCAGCCTCCTCCTCAGAGATCTGTCAGTAGCAGCCCTCCTGGTGGGCCTGGGCAGGGCGGGGGTGGGGCACAGGAGGCCCCGTCTCCTCTCCAGCTTCTCCATCCTCCCCTCCTTCCCACACACCCTCTGGACAGAGTGGGAGCCGGGGTGGGGTGAGGATGCCCTGAGTGGTGACTGGTGGGGTAAAAACATCCAGAGGAACTTCAGAAGGCTGTCTGCTTTTGGAAGGCCACAGCGGGGAAATCCCATGCAAGCCCAGTCTATATGGAGACCCACGGGGGTGGGGGTGGGGGTGGGGTGCCCTGAGTTGGACCCGACTGGACAGCGGTGGTCCTGGGAGGGTGGGGTTGACATTGCTGGGCTTCAGGGCCCAGAAGTGTCCCTGGTTGGCAGGGGCAGTGGAGATGCCCCTCACAGAGATGCCAGAGGAGAGGGGGGTGGATGGAGGGAGCCAGGTGGGTATGACTCAGGGTTAGCCTTCTACTTAACTCCAGCCATGGGGGCAGCCTCTCTGGGCAGTTCTTGAGTCTTCTCTGCATGGCACTCTGGGCTCACCTTCCAAACCACCCCCTCTAGCAAGATGTCCACTGGACAGCCTGGACGGGTCCTTTTCTGGTTTCATTCTCATCTCACCTCTCCCATCCTTCACAGTGAGGCCATGTGATCATCCTACTGAGAGGGGCCATTTGTTCATAAGACCAGGAGATTACAGCCGAGGAAGCTATTCAACACAGTGAGCTCAACCCAGGGAATGGCCAATGTCCAGGCCAGCGACTACCCAGAAGTGTGTCAACCCGTGGGCATCGGCGAGCCCCCAAAGCCAGTAACCCCCAGCACTTCCAGAAGCTTCCCCTGCTAGCTGGCGGCCTGAAAACTGGTGGCGACCCTCAAGAGAGGAGTCCCACACAAAACTGATGGCAGTGGTCGGGGGAGCCGGGGGTGGGAGGTGGAGTGGGCCCTCAGCCCCCTCCGCCTGGAGAGACCCTTCTTTTTTCCCTCGCTGGCTGCCTTTCAGGGGATGAGTTTGGCTTTCAGCACCTGCTCTGGGGAAGAGCAGCCTGCCCCATCACATGGCGGCCCGCAGGTTGCAGGCAGGTCGGAGCTCAATCAGCAGGGTGGCCAGTGGGGATCTTGCAGCAGAAGCAGTGCATGCTTTGAACTGCTGATGAGATTCTTGAGCTAATCCGATGCATAGGCGTGGGCGAGGGGAGCCACGCTGCCGCTGCTCTGGGAGTCAGACTCCCAATCGGCGTCGACAGGACAAGGGGACCCCAAGGGCAAACCCCTCAAGACAGAGCGGGCACCCGGGAAGCACTCATGATGATGGGCATTATCATCTGAGATAGTCACGGCTTATTGCGCCAACCTGGCCGATAAGCACATGTGAGAGTAACTGAAGGGGGGAGAGAGAAATGGCTCGATGAGCCTCACCGTTCTAGTTCTCTTGTTCTTGCTCTCTGAGGGTCGGAGCAGGGTGCGGCTGCCTTAGCCAGTTCTCTGCTTCAGCTGGCAAGGCTCACTTCCTGCGAGACATGCCTGAGAAGCCACATGGACCTGCCCTGATGAAGCCCTGGGTGAAGCGGCCGCGTGGAGAGTCCTGGCAGCGCTGAGATGCTGACACGCTCACTGGGCTTTCTTCCTGCCGTCGGCGTCCTTGCGTGTGTTCTCTGAGATGGAGGAGGACTTTGTAGATCGGTGTCGGACACAGGAGTTCATGTCGGACTTAGGGGCTTGAACTGAACTGGGCTGGTATGCTTTCTGTTTTGGGGGGGCATCACTGCCCTCTGGTGGGAGTGGGAGACCCAGTCTTGCTCCTGGAGAACTGCTGCTGGATTTGAACCGCCAAGCCAGTGGGCCACAGTCCCGCACACCACCACTATGCCACCAGGGCTCAACCCGGGATGCTTTCTTAAAGCACTGTGGATTTGTTTCTCTAGTCTCCCCAGGCCAACTCATTATTGTAATCAATTACTAGCACTAATGATTATTGGCGCTGTCCGCTGGTCTTGTTGAGGGACTTCTGAGTCACAGGGACCCACGAATCCCATCTGCTTCTGCATCATCCTCACTGTTCTGCCTTAGTGTCTGTTGTGGCAGCTCCTATGTCAAACCATCTCACTGGGGGTCTTCCTCCTTTGCTCCGACTCTGTTCACAAGCGTGCGACCCTTCTCCAGGGCGTGGTCTCTGCTGATACCATCCTCTGAGTGGGTGGGATGAAGTCCCACTTCTATAGGACCCTGACCGCTGGCAGTCCTGACACGCTGGCTGCACTTGCTCATCTGGAGCTCTGTCATTCAAAGTCTGCAGTCCTCTGGTCTCCCTTGTCTCTTGCCCAGCTTTCCGAGGAATACGAGGCGATTGACAATGCCCAGACTTGGATCAGGAGCACCTTAGTTTTCAGAGTTATGACCAAGGGTCTTGCTATCTGTGTGACAAGAAAACCAATCAGCTGAAGTGGAAAGGCCTCCAGCACCCAACAGCTGCCCGTGTGTGAGCCAAGAACTGTGCTCCAGACGTTGTTTTGGTGTGACTTTTAAACAGTGTGGTGCAGGTATCCACGCCTGCACCTTCACCCACACAGCAATGTGTACATCCACAATCCAGCGACACTGCACTTTTCATATCCTTTCACTGAACTTCCCACCTCTGACGACATAAACCCAATGCCCCCCAACTCCACAGGGCTTTGACAGACTGATTTTGTTTTACAAGTGCATCCACCAGCAGGCCTTCCTTTAACAGCACCCCGAGGGGGCCCAACCCCCACCTTTTCGGTTAGAAGTTACCGACAACCACTGGATGGTGGGCTCGATTGTGAAGCACAAGTAGTCAAGTTCAGGAGCACCGGTGCAAAGCTGAAGAGTCCTGTTGAAAAAGGTGCCCCAGAGAGGAGGTCTAGCTACAGATTGTAGCACCCCTTCTTTAGCTAAGCCTGGCACCCCTTGCAGCAGGAGGTCTGTTTCTGTTCCTGCTGCCTGGGCCCTGGCCGGCGTTCACAGCAGCTTGCTGCATGGAGTAGTGGGTGTCTGAGTTGTGCAAGGCCAGAGCAGGTGCGGGGGTGGGAGGTGGGGGTGGGGTGCAGAACCAGAGAGGAGCTGTCCAGGTGGGGGAGGGTCTCCTGGGCTGGACAACTGCCTGGGGCATACATGGTGCACTATAAATGCTCACCAGGAAGACTGAGTCTGTCTGGGTGTGGGAGTTATGCAATCATTTGTTAAGTTGAGAATTAAGAGCGTAGGGGTGGGATCTAGCCTGTCTATCTGGAGATAGCCGATGAGACCTCGGTGTGGGCATGGCCTTCTCCTCGGAGAATTCTGGGAAATCTGGTACTTCTGGGAAGCAAGAGACCTCATTGACTCAGCTGGAGACTTAACTGACGAGGCTGACTTCCAGTGAGACACCTGTGAGGAGAAGCCACATGGAGCTACCCTAGTGCCTGAGCCGGACAAGCCACATGGATGCAACCGGACCTCTGAAGCCAGAGCAGCCACGGAGAGAGCCCTGCCAGCGCTGGCTGAGATGCTTACCAGGAACGCCACTGGATCCAAAGACTTTCTACCCACTGGCTTGTGATCGTCCTGCATTTGGCCTCATTGTGTGCGCTTCATGAGTGTGAAGAGGACTTTATCGATTGGTATCAGACTTAAGGCTAATATCGGATTTATGACCTTGGACTGGGCTGGGTTGGGATGTTTTCTTAATGTACAGTTGCTCTTGTATATAATACTCTTTCCTATACACATGTGAGTGTTTATGTATTTGTTTCTTTAGTCTACCCAGACTAACACACTGGACACGGTCAACCGGCTCGCCTTCCTGAGAGGAGGAACCCTGGTGGCCCAGTGGTTAAGTGCTCAGTTGCCACCTGAAAGGCATAGGTGCAGGAGGAAGACCTGGTGATCTGTTCCCATACAAAGTTCCCCAAGCTCACTGCTGGCCAACGGACCCCAGCTCTAAGCAGCCTGCAGCAGAGAAAGTAGAAGGCTTCACGGGATTTCCAAGCCTGGAATCTTCACCGAAGTGGACAATCCCGTCTTCTTTCTGTGGGGTGGCTGGTGGGTTCGAATCTGCACTTCCGACCTTGGGGGTTGGTTAGTAAATGAGTAATCTAATCACCCTACCAGTAGGTCTACCCATAATAATCACAGGCTAGAGAAGCCTAGGAGGAAGTTCCACTGTATCACATGGGTTTGTTAATGAACTGAAAATAAACTGGGGACAAAACCAACTTTCTCCTTACAACCCCACCTCCCCCAACATTGAGTTTACCTCCTGCCCAGGCCAGTCTCCCCTCGCAGAAGACTGTCCTCTCTGCCTCCCCACCATATGGCTGTGGGATAACACAGCTGAGCCCAAGGGACCTCAGAGGCACCCAACAGGTGCCTGGTTACCTTGGGGGAGGTCTCAGAAAGGAGGACGATTCCAGGTGAGAAGACAACCTGCTTTCTTTCCCAGGTGAGGAAAAGCAGCAGCAGTGACATGGATGGCATTTTAGAATTCCATCCAGCAGCTCCTCACGCACACCAAGCTCCCTGTCTGACTCAAGGCAACTGTCGTGCTATAGAGACTGGCATGTCTTTCTTTTTAAAGAGGCTGCTTTTTTGGCATGTATGTCACAGAGCGTACAGTTTAACAGGTCAATCCTATTAAGAAGATTCGTGCAGACATCAGCACAGTCAGTTTCAAAACATTTTCTTCTTGTGCTCATTGGGGTGATCTCCCCAGTTTTCTGTGCTCCCCTGCCCTTCCTCTAGGCAACCACCCAGGGACTGTCCCTCTAGATCTGCCTGTCCTGGATTCACATGCAGAAAATCAGACAAGACACAGGAAGTAACCAACTAAACAACTACCACAAAACTCCCCAACAATGATGAGACAAAACACGAAAACCTCAATCAACAAAGAAAGCAGAAAATATTAAAAATGAAATAACTTAAACATGAATCGAAAGGGAGATCAAATGGTAAGGTATTGCGTTTTAACCTAACTACATCTGCTATAGACGACGGCTTTACAGAGCTCGCTGTCTGGAATGCAAGGCTATGCACAGCTGTTGATTATGGTCAGGGGGTGATCCCCCGAGGCTTTGTCCACGTGGGGACCCTGCAAGTGTATTATGGGCTTCCACTGTCATCCATAACCTTCTGTAAGTTGGGCGTTCACAATTTAAGCTCTGATACCATTCCCTCCTTTGGATTTGGATTTTATTAACTGCAATCCTTCGATCACACAGGCTGGTGTGATTCTTCCACTTGGACTGAGTTGACACCCCCTTACGTGGGTTCTTGTTTGAAGACAAGCCTTTCAGGCCCAGATGCGACTCTTTCTGATAGCTGGGCACCACCTGCTCTCTTTATCATATTTTGCCAAAGCACCTGTATCTTCAGTGACCTTGAGGGCAAGCATCCAGCAGAGCCAAGGGCCCGGCTCCAATCCCAACCTCGTGGACAGCCACTCCTCTCCTCAGAAGGATTTCCTTCAGAGGGCCGCATGAAGCTGCAGCTCAGGGGGAGGGACAAGTCTGCTCAGAGCACACAGGAGCAAATGGAGGAGGAGGCGGAGAGTGGAGCTCATCCCGGCCCACCAAGCTTTGAGGACGAGATCCCCACTCAGAACAGCCAAGGCATGAAGAGGATCATGTGGTCCCACTCTGAGCCTGACCCATGGACAACACTGGGGACACAGTGCCAGGATTGCAAATGGTCAGACCCCACCACATCAAGGAGAACACCAAGGGTGTGCAGCAGAGCAGCAGGGGGAGCAGAGCCTGGAGGTCTCCAGGGATGCCAAGGACAGACTTGGGGGCCAGGGCATGGAACCCCATCGGACTTGACTGGAGGTCACTCCTAGAGGTCAACAAACAGACCTTGAACTATTCACAGGTTTTTCTTTATTATCAATTATTTCTATGTTTTGTCATTGATGTTTTTGTTGTTGCTGCTGTCATTTTGTTTTCTTTTGTCACTTCATCTTGCTATGTCTTGTTTTTTGTGCATATTATTATCACTGCAGGTCTATCCAGATAAGATAGGCTAGATGAACAGTCTGGAGGAGAAAACAACGGGACCAATGGTTTCACTGACATGGGAGAGAGGAAGGTGGGGAAAAGGAAGTGGGTTTTAACAAACACAGGGACAAAGGAACAACAAGTGAACCATAATTGATGGTAAGGAGGGTATAGGAGGCCTGACAGGGCTTGATGAAGGGCAATGTAGCCCAGAGGGATTACTGAAACTCAAATGAAGGCTGAGCATGATAGTGGGACAAGAAGAAAGTAAAAGGAAATAGAGGAAAGAAATAAGAGGCAAAAGGCATTTATAGAGGTCAAAAGACAGGCATGTACATAGGTAAATATATTTACATATGATGATGGGGAAATAGATTTATATGCATATACTTATATACCTTAGTATTAAGGTAGCAGATGGACATGGTTCTCCACTCAAGTACTTCCTCAATATAAGAACACTTTGTTCTAGTAAATTGGCATTCCATGATGCTCACCTTCCTGAAAAGATTCCTAAAGACAAAGCAGGTGTCTAGTAAATGTGGTGAAGAAAGCTGGTGGTGCCCAGCTATCCAAAGATATCACATCTGGGGTCTTAAAGGCTTAACGGTAAACAAATAGTTATCTAGCTCAGAAGCAACAAAGCCCAAATGGGAGAAACACATCAGCCTGTGTGACCACAAGGTGTCAAAGGAATCCGCTATCAGGCATCAAAGAACTAACAATTTTATAATTGTAAAAGAGGGGGGGGTACAGTTTGGGAATTACAGGACAGCCCATCTGTAGGTAACAGGACATGCCCTTACAAAAGGGTGGGTCAAGGGGAGGAGATGAGCCAGCCATAGTGCAATGTAGCAATGATGAAACATACAACTTTATTTTAGTTCTTCAATACTCCCCTCCACCCCACCCCCAACTATCATGATTTCAATTCTACCTTACAAATCCAGCTAGACCAGAGGATATGCACTGGTACAGTTAGGAACCAGAAACATAGGGAATCTAGAATAGATGATCCCTTTAGGACCAGTGGTGAGAATGATGATATCGGGAGGGTGGAAGGAAAGTGGAGTAGAAAGGGGGAACCAATTACAAGGATCTACATAGAACCTCCTCCCTGGGGGACAGACAGCAGGGAAGCAGGTGAAGAGAGACATCAGTCAGTGTAAGATATGACAAAATAATAATAACTTACCAATTATCAAAGGTTCATGAGGGAGGGGGAGTGGGGAGGGAGGGGAAAATGAAGCGCTGATACCAAGGGCTCAAGTGGAAAGCAAATGTTTTGCGAATGATGAGGGCAACAAATGTACAGATGTGCTTGACATACAATGGCTGGATGGATGGGTTGTGATAAGAGTTGTATGAGTCCCCAATAAAATGATTAAAATTAAAAAAAAAGAACTGATTTTATATTGAGGGTAGAAGTAAGTGCAAGTCCCAAATCCACTCATATACCTATGATTTATATAAGTCTCCAGACCACTCTAGAGATCTCGTTATCACTTTATGATATAGACATTATTGATCACCCCCTCTGGAGCATAAGGTAATTAGTTCTATTCATAGTGTCATTCATTTAGCCCAGGGTGTAGAATGTAAAACATTGTTGAGAAAAGAAAATCACATAAGTATCCGCTGGCTAGACGTGATACACCAATTGCTGACTTGTGCAGTCTAAACGCCCAGTGACCGGACACTGTTTCCACAGACAACGGGGTCGGTGACAGGGCAAAACTTGAAAACACGCTCATTTGGAAAGGCATCACCCCGGGGACGGGCATTTCCCATCTCATCAAGGGCACCACCTGGGAGTAGGGGAGGAGCCCCTTTTCCTGACGCTGTCCTGGCCCAATCAAAAGGGGAGTTCCATGACCCAGAGGAGAAAGAAGTGTGACTGGGCTGAAGTATACAGAGTGTCTATCCATTTAGGGTGAGAGTTTACCTAGAACAGTCTCTGCTTTCAAAGGCAAAGTCCCAGATTAGGAGACCCCTCTTAGGGCCAACGAGGTGGGGTGACCTATCCCCCTAACTGCCATCTCCGACTAGGGGCCTTGGGAGCGGGAGCCTCAGCACTCACAAGGAGAGTCACGCACTCTCCCAAGAAGACTCTACTGTAAGCCAAAGTCTGAGAACCATTGAGCCGAGGTTCCCATGAAGCCCAAGCAGGGGACCCAAGGGTGACAGACCTCCAGCTTACATCAGGGCACGAGGAGATCCAAGCTGAAGCCACGTGGGTACCACTCAAGACTGGAAAATTCCCAAGGGATACCTGGATAACAAACCTATGGGACCTGTGACCTTCACGTTCCATCTCAATCCCTTGTCCCCCTCCCAGTGCGAGGCCCTTCTCATGCCACCAGGACTCAGCTGAGTGGAGGCTTATGTGTTACTCTGATGCTGACCAGGTTCCGGCGGGGCTTCCAGACTAAGACAGAGAAGGAAGAAAGGCCTAATGATCCCCTCATGCAGGGACTCCCCAGAGCTGGGGGCTGACTCATCGGCAGCTGCCAACAACAAGCTGCCTGGGCGGGGCTCTGTGTCCGTGACAGCGGGCACCCTGGAGCCATCTCTGCCTGGCCCGTCACAGAGCGTACCCGGGGAGCCTACTGGGTTTCCTCGCAGCAGAGCGTCCATCCTCGCCCCCTGCTGTCCCGAAGGCCTACCCTCTGCCCAATCTCACCATCCTGCGCTTGTTGGACTTGTGGGTAAGTGAGGGAATGCAGAAGGCGGCACTCTTCAATATAAACTCCGGCCACCAGGCCCGAAGCCAAGCCTGGTGCCCGGGAGTCAGAGGGCCCCCTCATTCTCCTGCCCATCAGGCAGGGGTCAGCCATCCTGGGCGTGGGTGGAAGTTAAGGGGCTCACATTCACCCCGTCCCCGCCTCTCAGGAAGCTGTGTGTGCGCCCACAGCATGGAGGCTGGGTAGCTTTCCGATGGTGTTAGCTCATTACTCATCATTAGGAGTCCTGGTGTCTGGAGTTTTCCAGGTGATCAAAGCTTCCCTGTCTGCAGCCGCCAAGCAGGCCTGGTGTCTGTCCCCAGTAATCCCCCAGCCTAGCCAGGCAGACAGTTAAGTAACCCAGGAAGGAAGGGATTTGGTTTTTAAGCTCACATAATTCAGCTTGACACCCCGACATACAGGCAGTGGTTCTCGCTCTGCAGGGAGGAAGATTTTCCCAGTTGGAAGGGGGTGTGGGAGGAGGGAGCCGGGGCCTGGCTTAGTTCTCCGCTGCAGGCAGCCAGTGCCCCCTTAGCAGTCCCCACACGCACCTCTGATTATGGACAGCCCCACTTTCCCTTTAATGTTATGCAGATTTACTCTTCCTTTGAAATGACTGAACCAACCCTTACTTTCCATCAAACCCAACCCAGTGTGTGGCTTCAACAGGAGTCCGAGGGGCCTCTAGAACACTATAGGAGACCTTAGGGTTTCTGAGATGGCATGTTTCAGGGAGCTCCACCCGTCAGCCTCTCAGCTATAACCGCTGTGCTCCCAGGCCCCCGGCTTGTGATAAACACACCCTCTGACTCCTCCTAGCCAGCCTGCCAGGCAGAGAAGAACTGCTCCAAAGGTTTTCCATGTCTGGAAACTCTGATGGGAGCAGGCAGCCTCAGCTCTCTCCCAGGGAGTGTCAGGCAGGCGGGTTTGAGCCAGGGTCCTTTGGGTTAGCAATTGAGCACCCACCTGTTGTGTCACCAAGGCTTTCCGCAGCAACTCGTACTCGCACAAAAAGGGTCCTTGTGACAACCGCCTTCTCCAGCTACACGTGACGTTCTCACGTCACTGAAAGGCATGGGGCCTGTCTGTTCACTAACTCAAGGCCCGGCTCAAGCTCACCGCCCTGGAGTGGCCTCTGACTCACAGAGTAGAGTGTGTCTTGGACAGTGACGGTTGCTGAAGCAGACGGCGGCATCCCTCTCCCACAGAGCGGCTGGTGGTTTGGAACCGCTCACCTTGTGGTTATCCATCCCACATTGACCCCACGGCTCCACCAGGCTCCTCTCCTGTATGACACAACCAACCCAAACCAAACCCACTGCTACTGAGTCCATGCTGACCACCGAGTCTGTCTCCATGGAGAGTTTCTGAGTTGAACTATCTTTACCGGAGCACACAGCCTCGACTCTCTCCCAGAGAGCAGCTGGTGGATTTGAACCGCCAACCTCGGGATGAGCAATCCAGCGCCCAGCCACCAGTGCCAACGGGACCCTTCCTTTCCTTGCACGTGCTCTAAATGACTGACACATTCTTCAAGACTTGGAGCTTGTGCTTAACCCAGGACTACTTGCATGGAGAAGCAGTGGGCCCCTCCCTGTCCTGCCCTGCCCTTCTCTTCTGGGAATGCTGGGAGCAAAATCCTCCTCATCAGTCCCTGCCACCCATCATCCCTTTTGAAGCTCCTACTTGCTTCCAAACAGTCCCTGCCTTAGCACCCCCCAGATCCAGAACTCCTAGTGGACCCATCTTTTTTACTGTTGGTCTCTGACAGGGCACAGATCCCATTGACCTTCCCAGCCCCCAAGGACAGTCTAGGTCCTTGCACAGACAATGTGCTACAAGCCTGAACTTGAGAGCCAGCCTACATGCGCATCGCCAGGGCAGGGTCTGACATGTCAGGAAGGACTGTGGAGTCTCAGTGTAGGGGTTACACTGCTAACTCCAAGGTCAGTGGTTTGAAACCACCAGCCACTCCTCAGGTCAAAGATGAGGCTGTCTGCTCCTGTGAAGAGCGACAGTTTCATAAACCCATGGGGGCAGGTCTACTCTGGTAAAAGGAGATTTAGAAGAACTTGCAAATACATGTTATTCTCCCCCTGATTTTTAAAAGTGTGTCGGAATGGAATGATGTAGCCTTTAAATAAATTTCCTTTTTTTTCTGAAATGAACTTGTTATGAAAGACCCCAAGTTCGTTTCCCCATGACTTTTTTTTTAACCACTCGGGACCACTGTTAGGTCTGAGGGGTGAGGGATCTGGAGGGTATTTGGGAGAGGAACGTCCTGTCTGAATGTACAATCTACACTGCCCAGCTCGAGAAATGAAACCCACAGATGTGGTTGCCCCCCACCACCATTCTTCCTCCCTCCTTCCTCAGTATCCTATCCACCCCACCCCCTACCCCCCATCCCTCCTGCCCCTTTCCTGGCCTCATCAGTAAAGTCTTGTCTTTGGGTATACAAACCACGTTTCTTTTTGTTTTTTCCTGATCATCCCGGTGTTATTAAATATTTATCCTTGTAACATTGTGTCTGTTAAGCAAATGTTCTCTGCTCTGTGCTTGAGAGCGTCGTTATTTCTTTTAGGGATGCGTAACGATCCATTGTCTGGATGGACCAGACTTTGTTTATCCAGGCCCGGCATTCAGGCACTTGGTTTTTTTCTTGATTTGACCCTTGAATACGCAAGTCTGCTCACCTGAGTGCTGAACAGTGCCGGCTCTGCTGCTCTGCCAGGCCACCCAGGACAGGTGGCGGGTGGGGTGGAGTGGGGTGGGGAGACTGAGTACACAGCAGATGCGAGAGCAGAAACCACATTGTCCAAGTGTTCGTATGTCGGCATCCACTTCATGAGGGCACCTTGAGGCAAACGGGTGCTGAGAAAGGTCCCCGGGGCTCACGGATGGTTAAACATGTCACTGCTTGTCAAAAGGGTGGCGGTTTTTACACCCTGCCGAGAGGGGCCTGGGCAGAAAGACTTGGCGGCTGCCGACTGCTTCGGAAAGGTCACAGCTCAGAAACCTCGATGTCGCGTTTCTATTCTGCACACAGGCATGCCCCAGAGACCGAGCCAGCAGCGACTGCTATCAGCCAGTGTTGGGCATGGGTTCAGGAGATGCCCGTGCCAGACTCGGGGGTGATGGGAAGTCCTTGCCCGCATGCTCTGATGTCCCTGGCCCCGGAACCTTCTGTGGTTCTCTTGTGTCTGGATGTCCTGGCTCCAGCCAACATCCCTGCCCATGGAGTGGTACGGTGCACATCAAAGCCCACTCCCGCCTGCTTTGGAGGGCTTCCTGGCACAGTGGGGGGACAGCTCTGCCCTGGGGCCTGGGGCCTCCCCTGACTGCACATTCACCCCCACTGGGGCGCTTTACATAGTTTAATTAAAGCTCTGCCCTGACTTGGCAGGGCCTCTGATAGATGGCTCTCCTCTCCATGGCAGGGTTGCAGCTGTGTGAAACATGGCATCTGAGGATGCCCTCCTGCTCTCCAACGCCTTGGATCCCACCTCTGGAGGTGGCTCCAGGAGGGGAGGGGAGCCCGGTAGGGCAGGGCCGGTGGTGGGCACTGCGAGGGTGGGCGGCCAGGGCTCAGGAAGGCCAGGAAAGCCCAGCAGGCCACTGGGCTGCAAGGAGTCTGGCTCTCAGAGGAGAGACAGCCCCGTGGACACTCCTTATCAGTGTCAAATGATGACAAATGGCAACAGGAAAGTTGCTGGGTGGCAGCTGCCGCAGCTCAGAGGGAAGCAGGTATTTTTAGCTCGGTGCCTGAGGGCTCTGGCATGGGTTAATTCATCATGGTGAACCCATTCGAGCGAGGCTCTTGGTCCTGGCTCCCTCCCTCTACCCCCAACCTTGTCCCCATTCTTCAGGCTGCACAGCAGCCACACAAGTGACAATTGCCCAAAGTGGGGTCCAGGGGACACGGGCCCATATCACCCTGGGTTCTATGCCTCTTCGTCCTCATGCCCTCTTCTTCCTCCTCCTTTCTGTGTCTCCTGCCCATTCCTCCCTCAAGACCTTTCCAGCCTGTCCCCAGTTGCCTCATCCTTCCAGCCACAGCCTCCCCCGAGTGGCCCTTCCTTTGTCCTGTTGATGTCCTTCAGGGCTCTTTGCACCAACCAGAAGCACGCCCTCGGCTGATTGCTTCTCTTCACTGCCTCGCTCTTCCGCTGAAAGGCAGGCTGCTAGGGCTGGGGGTGGGTGGGTGCGTGGTGTTGGCTTTTGAATTCCCTTATTGAACCTGCAATAATTGGCACTGTGGATGGATGGACAGATGGACGGACGGGAAGCTCTCTGTGGGCCAGAATTTTAACACCCATGGTGTTCTGGTTGCTGCTGTTGGCAGAGCAGCAGTCTGGGAAGACAGAGGCTGTGCAGCAGCGTCCTCACCAGGCCCAGGGCAGCCTCGTGGCTCAGCCCAGGGGATTCTGGGAAAGAGTGTGCCGGAGAGAAACAAAGCTGCCCTCTGTCCTCTCCCAGTCCTGCTCAAGGAACATACTCTCGGGGACTGAGGAGAGATTGCTCTGGCAGCTGTAGTTTTTTCCAGTAATATTTTCTTGGGACAAAATAAAAATTCATTTTTAAGGAAGTCCTAGAAGGCTGCCCTGGACTCTGAGCAGTCCTTTAGGTCTGGGGCATTGAGTGTGGCCCTTTCACTGTGTCCTCTCTTAAAACAGCACCGTTCTTGGTGACACTGTTGGGCCAGGCCCTGATCTAGGTGGTGCTGGTGGTGACCCTGTCCCCCTTCTTCCTGGGAACAGAGCCTTTATTTGGGCATGGCCCAGTCCAGGTCCGTGGGTCCAGTCCTCCTCTAAGCCCAGCCGTAGACCCAAGACAGAATTAGTGGCTGGTCCAGTCACTTTCAATAACGCTCCTCTCCTAGCCAGTGATGGGTTGAAAAATATGCCGGTGTGCACAATTCTAACAAAGGGGAGGCGAGGGACTTCCTCGCTTTTATAAAGAGGCAAGTGGGGACCCATGTCCTTTTACAGAGCCACCAGGCGATCCAGGTTTATTTCACACGAAGACGGGAGGGAGGCACCAGGGCCTGTGACAGGGGTGGCAGTGGGCCGGTCCTGTGGTTTCCATTCACCAGGGGCCAAGAGGGCCCAGCAGAGAGGCTGGGTGATCTAGAGGGACCCACCCAGGGGACCTATGAAAACACGCCAATCCCTACCCAGTGTGGGTGAAACCCGACTCTCATGGGCGGACTTGGATAGCTGTGAGGTGTCCTACAGAGACCCAGGAGACTGCTCTGCGGCCAGAAGATGCCTTGCCAAGAGAATCCCTCTCTCTTGAAGGGAACACAAAGGCACTCCTTCTTAGTTTCGTAGGACTGTGGGAGAAGGTTGTGGGCGGGAGGCCCAGGCCGCTAGGGCGAGGCTCCCAGGGGGAACACTCTCAGAGCAGGCCCTAGCGGGTCTCCAGTGGGTGGACCGCCGATCTGCCCCAGCCTCCTCAGAGGCTCATCCGGAGGAGTGGCAACCCAGAACTCCAATGGAAGCCCATGTAAATGCACTGAGGCAATTGAGAACTTGCTCTTGCGTCAAAACTGCTACTTTCCCGACTCTTGCCATTCTCCTGGAGGACAGCGACAGAGAGGACGAAGGAGCACGGTTGTCGGAGAGAGGATGCCAGAGACACTGGGAGACCTGACGCTGTTGACATGGCCTAGCCAGAGGAAGAAAGGGGCTGCTGTTCCCATTCCGACCGGCAGGTGTCATCAAGTCAGAGGGAAAACAAGGTGCTTTGGCGCTTCACGGGGTCTGGGAGGATTCATATGGCTCCAGCCGGTTACCAAAGGGCTATCAAGGGTGTGGGAGGGTCAGGGATTCACAGGCCCTGCCCTCACAGAGGCCCCTGAGCCATCCGGGACCTGGGTCCCACGTCACAAAAGGAGGCCAAAGACAGTGAGGGGTTTAAAGGAAGGCCCGGGCCCATGTTAGAACGGGAGGGACCTCAGGGACGCTAGTTCCCACTGTCTCGTGTTACAGAGGAAAGAGGCTCAGAGAGGGAGCGCTGTGACCCGCAGTCACGATCCATCCAGTTAATGCTGACTGATAGTGGCTTCGAGGACTGGCCAGAACGGTCCCGGCGGGGGGTGGGGGTCGGGGTGGGGTTCCCTGAGGCTGTTGATCTTTACGGAAGCAGACTGTCCCGCCTTTCTCACTCAGTGGCCGGTGGGCTTGAGCTGAGACCTTTCATTTCGAGGCAAGCGTTAAGCACCAGAGCGCTCCCTGCCCTCAGAGGGGCGAACCCAGAAGACAGCGGAGAACTCACGGCCCCAATGTGTGTTCCCGAGATGGAGATGTCACTCCATCCTCTTTCTCGCTTGGCTAAGCTGGTGGGTTTCAACTGATGTCAGCACAGCACGCTCCCCTCTACGCCGGGGGGATGCTTCGCAGGGACAGGGAGGCCGGAAGGGGCCTAGCTTAGGAGCTAGGAACGTAGGGGTGGGGGGGCTGGTGGTGGGCACAGCATCCAACCCATTTCAGCGGTCAATCCCCGAGTCATTACAGGCCCATTCTGTCCAATACCTTCAGCCAAAGAACACTGAAAACAAACGATCCAAAACTAAGGTCTACATTTGAGCAGCAATGCCATGACACGGAGAAAAAAACGAAACCAGAACAAGGGTGACAGTTTCCAGGGTCGGGAAGATGGGGTGTCAGGGGTGGTGGGCTGGAGTGAGGGGATGGGGGCAGGTCGCCTGCCTCTAGGGCTGCGAAATAAAGCCGTCTCACAGAAAGAACATACTGGGTCCTTTGGCCTCTGACCACCGGGTGTTATTGGCGGAGAAGCACAGACGTGGGAACGGCGGCGGCGGGGGCCGTGACCTCCCCTCCTGGGCGCGGTCGGCGCGGGTCAGGGGCGCCCGTGGGCCGGCGCCTTCTTGGGGGTCGCCAGCGCCTCCAGCGCCTCGCGCTCGCGGCCCTGGCGCAGCAGGCGGGACTCGAGGCGCTGGCAGTGCTCGCGCAGCTGCTTCTCGCGCGGCAGCAGGAAGGTGAGCACCTTGTTGCGCACCACGCCGCGGTCCTCCTCTTCGCGCAGCCGCTGCTTCACGCGGGCCGCCTGCTGCTCCAGCCGCACCAGCACCGCGTTCATCTCGCAGAAGGCCGACTCCAGGGCGCGGATGGCCTGCAGCGTCTCCTTCCTGAAGTCCTCCAGCTCCCGCTGCACGCCGGCCACCTTCTGCTGCATGCTCTCCAGGTCCTGCGGAGGCTGCGAGCAGGACGGCCACGACGGGGGCAGCGAGAAGTCTCCAGACTGGAGGCCATTCTCCACCATCTTCTTCCCCTGTAAGGTGTTGACTTTCACGAGGATGGGCCCCACCTGGTACAGGGGTTCCATGGTCCCTTCCCCGTGGGACAAGGAGCAGGGAGCTGCGCGCGCCACTGGGTTGGTGGAGAGGCTGGGCATTCGCAGTAGAGGCCAGCCTGGCCCATTGTGACATCAGGCAACCGGGCAAACAGGAGCACGGCCACACTCCATTCATTTGCATATGGTCACACTCTAGGCTGGTTGCTGAGGCCTGGGTCCCCCTCCTGAATGGTGACTTCTCCCTACTCAGCACCCTTGGGGAGCCAGAAGCCCAATCTGGGCTTTAGGCTGAAGGGAAAGGCCAGGTCTGGTGAAGAGAAAGACAGAACAAGGCAGGCTCGGATCGCTGGCCAGGACCCCCACCCCCCACCTCCCGCAGCCCAGGGACCGGGGTCATCTTGGGAAAGTCGTGTGCCTCTCCAGTAGAACAAGGATGTTGTCAAGAGAGGGCTTCTATCTCTCTAATGTCGCAGGGGTACTTCTGGGGCGGCATCCCTACTCCAACTTTAGCCAGTTCGTGCTTTGAAAGGTTTAGCTGATGTGGTAATAATAGCGGCGATTAATATTGCTCCACCTCCTCGGCCTGGTTAACATTTACAGAGCGCATAATATATTCCGGGCACCATGGCAGGTCCTTTACCTCCACTAAATCCTCACCACAATCCTCAGAAGGGAGGTTCTACATCGATCCTCACTGTCAGAGTCTATGCTGGTTCGGGTTGATCTGAAAGACAAATTCATAGACACTCCTGTGTGTACAAGAAAGAGTTTCATGTAGAGTAATTGTACATTAAGGAAACAGCCCAGATCAAGTCCATCAGTCTGATATTAGCTCATATGTCCAATATCAACACGAAGTCCTTTTCAGACTCACAAAACACATGCAATGATGCTAAATGTAGGAAGATCACAGGTAAGTCGGTAGGAATTCTTGTGGATCCAGTGGTCGTGGAAGCATCTCAGTGCTGGCAGAGGTCTTCATGTGGCTTCTCCAGGTCCCAGGCTCTGGCTGCCACCCACCTATCTCCATGTGTCTTGTCAGTTGCGACGTTTCCCAGAGAGTGAGTTTGCATCCTGCCTTCAGCGAACTATTTATCTCCTTTGCTTGATGGTCATCAAGCTGCCACCTGATTGACAGGCTAAACTCCACCCCTTCACTCTTAATCCTCTCCAATTGACAGCAGATTCGTAACTACCACAAAGCCTATGGGAAGGCAAGACTCAGAGAAGCTAAGTAACTTGCCCCTGGTCCCACAGCTGGTAGATGTGAGAGTTGAGATCAGAACTGAGACATGTCAGGTTCCAGAGGCTGTGTTCTTCACCCTAGTGTGATATTTTTGGATGCCTATGTATACAGGAAAATTTTTTCTTGAGTAGATAAAATACCAGAGTCCTGAACTTCATGAGAGGAATCCTAGCGGAAGAGATGATTCCTAGAGAGACTCCTATATTCCTTCACCTTGTAGGGGTTGCTGGTGTGTGTGTGTGTGTGTGTGTGTACACAAGTGTATCTGAGGTGAATGTGGTTGGTCAACTATAAGAAGATGTTAAGAAATATCAGCTGCCTTATGAAGGAGAAATTAGATTGACCCTCAATACATTTGGGAAAGGACATTAGCCAACTGTATGCTCAGCATGTTAATGGAATTTCCCCAAAGGGTCAGTGTTTGTGGGAAATCTCAGGGCCAGACCGAGAGAGGAAACCTGTGATTGGTGCCCATCAGATCACATTGGGAGATGTTTGGGCTTGACTCTGGCCCAACCTTTTAATAGGATCCTAGACACTCCAGAAGATGAAAATAAGCCAAGGAACCCCAAGAAGTGGGCATGACTGAAGGACTTGGGGGGGTCTTGGTTAGAAGGGAACCCTGATTATGGTCTTCTAAACACTGGAAGGGCTGATAAACATCGCCCCTCTTTCCCTATGTTTGAAACGGGTTGAGTGACACACAGGATATAGGCAGATGAAAATGAAATATCTTTACTGTTGGTATATCTGCCTGAAACAGCGGTTTTAGGACCTGTGGGCTACCCAGGCTTACTGAGACCTACTCCCTGAGTCTCTAGGCACAAGTGTCAGATATGTGTGTATGTAGATGTGACCGACATAACGTCTGTACATAGTCTCCTTGCTGTTCCTTCAAGCTTTGAAAAGGGCATGCTTTTCTTTAAATGGCCAGTCAACTCAGAGGGACCCTCTTCTGCATGTGGTTCTTATCCAAACCCCAACATCTCCTCCCTCTCACGGCGTGATGCTCACCTCCTCTTTGTTAAAATAGCCAAATATTGTGCCTCTCATGCCTCGAACTGCTTTAGGAATCTGGTTCTCCTCCACCATGAGAGAGGCTTAACTCGCTTGCTGCAGTACCCACTCTCCATTGCCATCAGCCTGAACGGTCTTCACCTTTCCTCCAGCCACATCTCGCACCTTCCTCAGCTTCACTTATGGATCTGAGCTCTCGTGAGGCAAAAGCTGGGGGTCTAAGCAGCGCAGGGGCTATAGGAACTTGGAGAACTCGGTCTCAGACCGATGAACATGCAGCTCATGGCACGTAACATGGATGAGGGTCGTGCGGGGGCCCAGTTTACAATGGCCTCGTCTCGAGTGTGGCAGCAACATAAGTGGAGGTGTGAGTGTAGTGCCATCGTCAATGCTGCTGCAGTTGAACACTGCCACGGTCTAGCCATTACGACCGCTAACACGGATGCCCACTTCACTGTAGGGCCGGCCACACCCAGCTATGTATGCCACAGCATTTTGAAAAGTCGATCTTAAAAGTGAACACCTGCGAGTGAACGGCTGAGCGTGATGACATTAGAAAACATGTGCTGCCATGTCGTGGGTGGTAGTACATGTCACGGATAAACTGGCGGGGGGGGGGCGGTGAAACAACATGGACAGGCGTAAGCGTGACTCCTTGTAGCGATAAATAGGGAACTACGTGAAAGCAGAACACTCAGTCCCCTTGTCCACTGGTTGGTCACCTTACGTTACAGTGTGGGAGCTGATTGTGCTCTATTAGATTCCGGAATGACCCCTGGATGAGGTTTTGGCCAACCCCCTGGGAGCCATCGCTCCTCCAATGCACACGTAAGTTAGCCATCACAGGTGGGCTGGGTGCAGGTGCAGGTGCAGGGAGGCGTGGGTGCAAGCGCCATTGATTACCCCACTTCACTTTCTCGGTGTCAGAGTTCTGAGACAATCATAGGGTTCCTGGGAGATTTTGCAACCCCCGGTTCTTAAAAGAAAACTCTCGCTGCCATCGAGCCCAGGCAGACTCATCGCAACCCGCTGTGGGCTTTAGAGGCAGGGGCTGCAGACAGGAGGGGGAAGCCCAGCTGCCTTCTGCGGGCCTGGTGGTTTCCAACTGCCCACCTCGACCCCGTGCAGATGCCATCCCTCAGTGCCCAGTCACGTGCCACCAGGGCTCCCCCAGGCCTTACACAAGCATCCACGCAGGCCAGGCATCCCTCACTGGGCTGGCCTCCTCGGGGGCTAAGTTCCCCCCCCCCCCCCCCCCCGTGTCATTGGGACGTTCCAGCTTTAAAACAGAAGAGTTTGCCCGCCAGACACTCTCTTGGTCCTGGGCAAACAGGGATGGTTGGTCACCTTGTGTCAGAGAGACGGCCCCGGAGGAGATGCAGGTGAAGTCTGAGTGGGGGGAGATGCGGGAAGTCAGGACACCAAGGCCCGTCTAGGCGTTCACTTTTAACCAGACAAGCTTGGCCTGCTCCGTCTGCCCGCAGCAGGAGCTTGTCCTTGAGTTCACTTCGCCCCCTCCTTTCGCGCACCCGCCCGCCACCTCACACTGGCACGGAGGTTTGAGAGCTGAGTCTTTTCTGAGCAATTGGTGAGGTCCTTTTGTAGCCGGTCGGGATTCCTGATTCGGCCACAACCTCACAGCTGAAAGGCTCGTTGAATGGAGTCTTTCCTGGCGGCCAGCGGGAACCCACGGCCGATGAAAGCGCCCTCACTTGGGGCTTGTGACCAGGGCCAAGCACACGGTTCCTGGTCGCTTTGGAAGATGGAGTTCCTCAGGCCCGCCCTCCTTCTTCCTACTGTGAACAATAAAGTTGAGTCCCAACTGCTCGCTCTCTTTGAAGTTTTAGGACAAATAGGAGACAACATAACAGATGGCTGGCTTCCTGGCAATAGCTGGCTTCCTCAAAGGTTTTTACACACTGCGATCATGCTCTCGCTCCTCCTGGGCGTTCATGGCCATCAGAGGGATGCTGAGATCTGAGAGACAGCTCTCAGCACACCACCCCATCTCTCACACACAAACTACAAATAAGGCCTCCCCCACCCCCACCCCAAGCCTTGCCCCGTGTCTTCTGCAAGCTGGGGTGCTTGGATGATGGGGGGGAGGCGGCTGAGATGGAGGGGGTGAAGGTACAGGGGAGGCTCAGCACAGGGGATAACCCCATCAGTTCTCATCGGTGCATGTATGCAAGAGGCCAACAGAGGCCGGACCAGACAGAAGCCAGAAGCGTCACCCAGGATCGGGGCATCACTTGGGGGTGAGTGTGGGAGCAGGCTGGAAGGAAGGGATTGTGCTTGCTCCGGCCTGCAGAACTCTGCTTCCCGGGCTGGTCCAGTCCCCTTGTGAATGCCTCCAGTGCTACGAGCAGCAAGCCTTGGGCATCTTTCGTGACCCTCACCAGATGTCAGTCTGGTCACTCCTCCCGTTTGAGGTGAGAAGAGAAAAGAGGCCGTCCTTGAATCCAAGCTGTGCAGACAAACTGGCCTGACTTAGACACCAACTCCTGCAGCTCTGTTTCTCAGGTCTCAGACCCATTACCAGCTCACGGCAACCTTGTAGAGGGTTTCTGAGACTCGGAATCTTGCCGACTCACAGCGACCCCTGAGGACAGGGCAGAAGTGTCCCTGTGAGGTTCCCAGGCTGTTAACTGTGTCCATGAGTAGAAAGGCCGTCTTTCTTCAAAGGAGCAGGCTGGTGGTTCCCAACTGCGGATCCTGAAGATTTCAGGCCAACACAAAGCCCCTCTGCCACCAGGGTGTCTTCGGAGGCTCATCTTTGACCCCAGGAGCAGCTGGTACCTTTGTTAGTAGCCCAATGCTTATCTCACAGAGCTAGCTACCAGGGCTGTATTGGACCGCACTGTCTACTAGCACTTTCTGCAGTGACAGAATGATCTTTCATTTTGTACTGTCTTAATTGGTCGCCACTAGCCAGCCTCAGCCGGGCAATTCCGTGAGTGGCTCTGGAGCCCTTGAAAGGTGACTGGTGAGACGCAAGACCTGAGTTTCAGATCCTATTTCATCTGAATTAGCCATCTCTACTGGTGGCCAGGGCCTCTGAGCCTTGGTTTCTCCATTTCCCCCCTAGACATCATGGGTACTCCCTACTTCATCTGCTTGTGGGAAGGGCTGCAAGGAAGCAGGCAGGAGACCTGCCAGATTTTAAGGAAAGCTTGGTTCTTGAAGTTATACGACTTTCCGCTTTCCTTACCTAGGAAGAAGGGGACACTGGTGGCACGGAGGGCTAAGTGAAAGATCAGTGGTTCGAACCCACCAGCAGGACAAACATGAGGCGATGCTCTCCTGGTGAGAGGTACCGCCTCGGCATCTGGATGCACTCGGGAGACTCCGTCCCACAGGAGAGCTCTGAGGTGAAATCGACCCCGTAGCAGCCGGTTTGACTTGGGTTTAGGAAGCCACATGCCTTTGCTGTCCTCGGGCACTCTTGTTTGCGGTGGGGCGGGGGGTGGGGATGGGGGGGGAAGGGGGGGCAAAGAGATGTTGTCAGAAACTCCGAGGGGAAGCGTTGGCATAGGTGCTCAGAAACTGGGACCTTTGAAAGACAGAGGCTGGCTCAGCACAAAGAGCAGGGTGATGGGAGTGGGCAGGTCTGCGTCCTGTCCTCAGTCAGAGGCAGCTAGTTCTCAGGGGAGGCCCGACTGCCTCCAAGAGAGGCAGGACCTGGAATCTTCGATCCTCTCTCATCTCAGGCACTAACCCCTTCTTGTCAGGCTAGGGTGAGCCTCCTCATGTTCTCCTTCTCTCACCACCCCAGCCACCACCCCCTTCCCATTTAGAGTCCCACCAAGAAGCACAAACAGGGGGTTTCATTAGCACACCTCCAGCGAGGTCAAAGTTGGCTGGGAGAGCAAGGGGCCGGAGGGGGGTGTTAAAGCCAGTCAGGGTGAAAATGCCACATGAGAGGAGGGCTCCTGGCAGAGGTTGCAGGTCAGCCTTGGTAGCAAAGGTCGCTGCAGCAGAGCCAGGTGGGAGCAGGCAGGAGAGGCTGCTGTGGGTCCCCTGTGGCCAGTGGGGCTCAGGGACTTGCCTGGACTTTGCGACCTCCATCCTGGAAGGAAAGCTCTTAAAGAAGCTCGAACCGTTGGTTGGGGGCGATGGCGACCTGGGGAGAGAGACTCT
The DNA here is from genome assembly GCA_004026705.1 of Nesogale talazaci. Lineage (NCBI taxonomy): Eukaryota > Metazoa > Chordata > Mammalia > Afrosoricida > Tenrecidae > Nesogale > Nesogale talazaci. The sequence continues at coordinate 1,944 of PVJH01025938.1, read as the reverse complement.
GCCCCGAGACACAGAGAGGCGAGGGGAGAAGGTGCCCGTGTCCTTGGCACGTCTGCCACCGCCCTGGACGGTTATTGCTTCCGGAGGGGCATGGCCCCATTTCTGGGTTTGACAGTTCCGGTGAAGTCGAACATGTCTCTTCTAAATAAATGAGATCTCTCCAGGGCAGATCAATATTTAATGTGGGGTTTAAAAAGACCGACTCAGGAAATGAGTCTAAAAGTGGAGAATTTGCCTGAGGTAGCAATTTCTGAAATACAGTGGTATCAGGGGACAGATTATTCAAACCCCAGCGATGGATAATATAAAAACAGTTGAACAAGCCAAGTTCTCCTTCCTGCGCATCAGTGACTCCAAATCCCCGGTTCCGTGTGCTACTCACAGAGGATTAGTGTCAAATTCCAAGAGACCTTAGAGCGCATGGACTTCAGGGAGACGAAGCACTTGCCCATAGGGATTCCTGCCCACACCGGAGGCAGACATCACTAATCAATCCCGGCACGCTGTCCTCTTGGGCGGATGCCCCACCCCACCCCCTTCACTCGAAGCAGCCACTGCCTGTTCATCAGAGTGGTACTCGACGTGGACTCTCTCCTGTGTATCCGGTCCAGTGGTCGCATTGAAGAGAGGAGAGCCCTGCAGCTCAAGTTTGGAGAGGCCAAGTGACCCGCTAGAAGACCCTCCCTCCTCCCCCTTGCAGGCTGCTCTTGTCTCTACATTCTGAGGCTGGAGGTCTCATTTTGAGGCCAGGGAGAAACACTCCCCACTTTAGACTTCCACTTTCTGGTTAGAATCTCAGCGCCTGAGCACCGCAAAAGATGTGTGTTTCTTAAGAAAAGCACGATGTCCATTTTTGATATTCCTGCCTGTTTCCGTACACTTGCCCACACTGACCTTCTGATGTCGCTGCGTTGGCTCGTGTAAGACTCCCATCTGTACAGTGGCTCAGCGGTTTCTGATGCAGGTGGTCAAGGTCAGGTGCAGTTCTGAAAAGGAAGGGATCGCTTGATGACCAGAGAGGAGCTGGTGGCTGGGGGAGGGGGATCTCCTGAGGTAGGGGAGGGGGTGGCCAGGCAGTGGGGAGAGGGCAGTGCCCGGGCTTTAGGATGCTGCCAAGAATTTCCATGCCCTCATTCCCCAGGGGCGGGGGGAGGGAGGGGCTGTCAGATTTAAACCCACCTTCTGGACCCGGTGATATTTTAGGAATGGCGGCCTCGAGGAAGACAGAGCTTTTCAAAGATCTCCTTCCCGGCATGTGCCACTGGGTCTTATTCTTATGCAGCTGTTCTGCTGCCCAACTTCAAAATATCCATCATATTTATATCGCCTCCTCGAAGCCTATATTTTTATTTTACTGCTTCCCATGTGGGTGACATTTGGTTATGGAACGTCTGGAGGATTGGACCTGGTTGTTGCTTTTTATTTTTTCCGTTCTCCCTTTCTTAAGTGCTGGCTCAGATGCATGCATCTCCACAAAGAGAACGAGACAGGGCCACCTAGCACCCGCACCCGCACCCACTCACTAATCACACTGCCATTTCCTCTCGCTCGGCGAGTGTGTGGCTACGTTTATAGGAGCCGACAGAGCTGAAAGGGGTGGTCTGCACGGATCAGGTGGGGAGCGGGGAAGCCGGCAGGCTTCTGGGGAATTGGTGGAAGGAGGCGGAGAGGGAGCCTTTTGTCTTCTGTTTGTGAAGGACACAGCAGGCGAGAAACAGGGATGGCATCGTTGCTAAGTCGGAGCTGGAAAGGGGGCCCCTGGGGATATGTTTATACGGCCATATAAAATAGAGACATGTGTTTTATAGATAGTCTCTATCTTATATATTCATATAGCTCGCTAATACCTCACATAATTCCCCATCCTGGTCTCAGTAAATGTTTATTGAATTCAGGAGCAGAAGAGCAGTTGTGGGGACACACACACACACACACACACACACA
>PVJH01025937.1:0-30774 GCA_004026705.1 Nesogale talazaci | reverse complement strand
GACCTGCTCTGCTGTTTGCTACCTGTGACCAAATAGCCTTGATTGCTTTACAGAGGACTACTCAGTGGGCCTCAAGACTTGAAGGACTGCCAGTCTTTTAGCTGCCTCATGCAAGTGAGTTGCACCGATCAATCTGAACTGCTTTATAGATAGTTAGCTGTTTCTTTCTTATCTTACATACCTTTTTCTATATATAAATATATAAAAAGAATTACTAGTGTCCTGATTTTTATTTCTCTAAGAGAACCCTGCCTGACACAGTGATTTTAGCCTAAGAGTGACAAAGCTGGAGCTTGGTGTGACCTACCCCCAACAGGTCTTCTCTGAAACTGTAGAAAATTAGAGAGAATGACAGGAAGCAGGATGAAGAGTTTGTATAGCCAGAAGTGATAACAATGGAATCTCCACATGAAGACAGTACTGAGTGAATTCCTGGACAGAAGACAGAGGAACACAGAAAAAGAACTGACAATGTCTGGGTGGGCTTTCTGATGGGTGTTTTATCAAATTGACTCATTCATGGGCATATTTTATGATGGTCCCTTTTATTTTTATCATCATAACGGAATTTCCTATTTTTGAAATATATTGTAATGAGCACTAAAATGTGTATCAAAGCAAATAATTCTTTATCTGTCATTCTACCTTCTATTATTTTTCCTGACCTTTAATCATCTTCCCCTCATTTGCTTGTCATGTTCCTGTTCTAGAGAGTTCCGTCTTTAAACCTGTCCTCCCTCAAAGAAGCGCATGCTTTCAGTTAACCACTTACTGCCTTGTGCTAGACTCTACTCTACTTGGGGAAACGAGCATGTGGAAGACACGGTCCCTCCTAATGCTCCAAGAAGCACAGTAGGGGAATAGTATCCATGGGAAGAAGGAGGCTCTAATACTTTATGTTATTTCTTATATGCTAATTTGCGGTCCTTGTCTGGACATGTCCTAGAGATGATTTTAAAAAGGCACAGAAAACTTTCATTCATCCACTCTGGACAGTTCATGTTTTCTAGCTCAAAAATAAATTACACCAACTGACTCCTGCTCTTTCTAGTTCCCTGGCATCCTCTGGGCAAAGACTAGCCATGAATTAGGGTATAAAAATACACCAAGAACCCTGTTATGTTTGATAGGACAACACTGTTTTCAATCAATAATCAAAGTTTTAGATCCATAAATACCACTAAAATGAGACCCCTAAATTATTTTTAAAGGGACACATTTTCATCAATCCTAAGCAAATGGCTATTTACAGAAATAGGGAGAAAAAAAGCAACTTAAACTCTCCCCTGAGTCTGAGGGGCAGTTTCAAGCCAACAAATGGTGAAACAAATATTTTCTTTTACTGAAATATCTATCAAGTCATTTCAATATAGAAAACATGGGAAGTTCTTTGTGCAAGCCAAAGATGAATAATGAGGGAAAGAACATAATTAGATCTGGGAGAACAAAGCACGGGATGCTTTCAGAGTCTGAACGACTTAAGTTTCAAAGTTAGTCAGTTCACGTGGCTGAACATTTGGGGAAAATGTATTTAACAAACTTAGTCTGTCTTTTTACAAGCATGAAAATATTCTTGTGAGAAATATCTTATAAATATAATATATACAATATGAATATATAAACAATAGACTAGGTTATTATTTATTAGAAAATGAATCCTACTTTAGGGTGCATATATGGAAATACTAGTAGGCATAAAAATGATTTTTGATGAAATATTGTAAATGGCAGCAGTTCAAGAAATATGACACATATAAAGAGAAATTTCTATTAAGTGCTTTGTTTACAAAGAGGCATTTTACAAACTTAATTAAATTGATAGGTTAACAAAGTGATCCAATTTTTTTAAACTAATAGAATTTGCTAATGGATTGGATGTAGATTGTTTTAATTCCAAAAGGTTGTTGGAGGGGGAAATCATTTTGGAGAAACATCATTCGGTCTGTAATAATCTGCTTTAAAATTTAATTCCACCCTGGAATAACAAAGGATTGCCAAAATCAAGAATTTTTAAAATACCACGATAATTCTTGAAACCAGTTCCAAAAGTACTCCAAATGGGGTGAAGGCGTGACAGGATCATTGAAACGAATAGCATTTCTAGACAACTATTTTGCACAATTAATGTCTATTCTAAAGACATGCCTATATATAGGGACTACGAGATTAATTTTAAAAGATGGAATCTTTAACTGTTTTCTGCTCTTTCCCCCTTTGTAGTAACTACATCCATTCTCATTGAAGACTTCTCCCATCTCTCCTCAATAATGTTCCCATCCATCCCCTCCTCCAACATTGAGTATTTACTGGGCCCAGTGTTTTGCTTGTCGCCTGCAATGCAAAAGTTAAAAAGAACAATTCCAACCTCAAATTGCTCTTCACTAGGCTAGGAGAGACAATAAATAGATAATTAAGCACAGTAAGATAGGTGCTTAGATAAAGGAAACCATAGGGGCTCTATCTAATTAGACCCTGTTAGTTGTTCACTAAAAATACAAGTGCAGTGCACCCAGGGAGGACTAGTCAATAGCCTATGGATCTGCCAAACATTAGATGCTTGAGAGAGGAGAAACTCTTTCAAAACAGTCACAGAACAGATGAGGGAAAGGTGAGAAATTGATAAACCAATGAATCCTGTGCATGAAGGTTTCCCTCAATGTAGTGTGAGCTCTCTATGGCAAATATTATGTCTTATAGCAGTGTTATATCTGGGGCTTATACTATTGGACCTAGATTAATACTTGTTAGACTGAGAGAATTTTACTATATTAAAACATTTAAATAAGTTCAGCCATGGAAAAATAAACTTAAAGTTCCATTCTTAAATAATGTCCAATATAAAAGGATTTGTATTTCTGTTTGTCATTTTTTTAGCTTTATCATGGAAATCAGCAAATTCTAGACATTGGAGTTAATAAAAGTTCAAACACAAAGATGCATGATATAGACGAAACGAGAAACATAAAGTTGTTATGGTTTAAAACAAGTAAACAACTTAAGTAATAGTGAACCCAGGAGGAGATTGTAAAAGATATGAGCTATGTTTAAGTAAAAGGGAGTAAAATTGCCTAATTTGAAGGAATAAAATTGGGTTTTGTATACCACATATATAAATGAATGAGTTTTCTTGCTCTTTGAGTGGTTGTGCATTAGAAGGAGTTGAATAAAAGTGCAACACAACATAAAAAACTTCCTAATGAATAAAGTGTTACAATGACATTTTCAGAGACTATTTCAGTGTTTCTTAAAAGAAATCAAAATCTTTATTACCAAATGTAGACGTAATAAGTAAATTCAACTGTAAGACCTGACAAGAAAAAAAAATTCTGTCTTCAGTGGTTTATTTATTAGGAAAACCATGAAGTTACTGCTCAATTAAGAAAGAACAAGAGATTGAGGTCACAGAATTAGCTGAAATCAGATCTGGCACACCTAAAATGCTCAAAGAAACCTACATTTCCTCAAAATGACCACTCAATGTCATCAGGCTGAGAACACATTCCCTGTTCTCGGGCAAAATGCTCTGTCACTCCCTTCCCCCTGAAGGCTATACAGAGTAGCTGTTCTGGAGCTGAGGCACAGTGTAATGGGAACAAATCAGATGTCAATTTCCATTTCCAAAATCTCCATTTAAATCTCTATTCACATAGTGGCCAGAGATACCTTGGTGACTGAAGTCCCTGTGTACCCCTTTGCTTGTCCAAACAAAGCTTCTGTCACCTTCAACAACTCTGTGCCTGTCTAGCAAGGCTGAGCAAGATTTCAGATTTCTTGTAACCCCATCTTTGCATAAAGTTGACTGCTTCTTGGTGATTTGGTGCTTTCCTTTTTTTGTCTCAGAAAGATACAGAAAAAACAATCTATTTCTCCCGTGCTGTCATTAAATAAAAGAATCCCTGGAGATGTAGAGTATTGTGTGTTGGCCCGTTGACTGTCAGGCCAATGTTTAAAATCCACCAGAGGTCCGTGGCGTAGTGGTTGAGTGCGGGACTGCGGCCCATTGCCTTGGCAGCTCAAATCCAGCAGCAGCTTTCCGGGAGCAAGACTGGGTATCTCCCACAACCACCAGTGGGCAGTGATGCCCCCTCCCCCCAAAAATCCACCAGACATTCCAAGGAAGAAAGATGAAACTTTCTACTATCATGAAGATTTACAGTCTTGAGAACTAAAGAGTCTGATTCTTCTTTGCAATAAGGCCATTTTGATTTGGAATCAATTCAATGGCAAAGGGTTGGGTGTTTGATAGGTCAATAAATAAAAGAAGCTGGTCCAGATCCAAATAATGAAATTTGCTATGGTCATATATTTACTCTTTCACTCATTCCTATAGTGATCACTTGCTCCGATATGCCAAAGTTACAAACAATTTTATGTTAAGTCCTTATTTTCAAGGGTCTCATGGACTAGTAGGAAAAGATTACATGTTCATTAAATCAATATTATCTATCAGAGAGCTTGGCAGAGTACATGACCACCATTCATCTGAGTGTTAGACTGAAGAGGTTCTATGAAGATACAATGATACCAAAGGACTTAGGGGATCTAAATCAGCCTTGTCTGGAAAACTGGAAATCCCTACAGCAGACAAAGTAATGGGGAGGAACGTGTAAGTATAAAGCAGACCCTTGTGTCCTGGTTAGAACAGCTCTGAGAAAATAGTATAGTAACTGATGAAGCTAGAAATTGGGGAAGACCAAGGGAATTAATGTCTTGCAAGTATTTGTCTGTTAGGCACTGTGGACTAAGGCCATGAAAAGTTTTATTTTTCTAATGAGAAAATGACTAGTGGCCAGAACAAAGGGACCTGGGCACCTTAACATGTTCCCTTTTAAATATTAATTTTCCCATTCCCTGTAAAATTTTTAATTTCAGATTCATAATATGCCTCCAGAAAAGCATACCATCACATATGCAGTGTTCTGGCTTAGTATGAATAGCATTTGTCTGGTCATAAAGATATATGGTGTAACCCTCTTCTTTAAAAGAAGTAATGCGCTCACAGTAGGTAGGGCATTATGAGTAGCTTTGATTGTTAAGAGGGTGTGCAATGTGAATCAGGTCTTTCAAGTCTCAAGCAGAAATCCAGGCTTGCTTTCCACCCCATCTATCCTTGTCCAAAGGACCAACAACACCAACCTACTGAGTCAATTCCAACTCAGAGTGACCCTATAAGATGGAGTAGAATTGTTCCGGAGGGATTCTGAGATTCTTAACTTTTTTTTCAGTTTTATTGGCACATAACCTACATATTATGTAATTCAATCATTCAGTCATATCAAGAAGAATTGTACAATCATTACCACAGTCAATTTTAGGATATTTTCTTTTGGGCTGAGCCCCAGTGGCATAAGTGGTTGAGTGCGGGACTGCAGCTCGTGGGCTTGGCAGTTCAAATCCAGTGGTGGCTCTCAGAAGCAGCGCTGGGTAACTCCCACGACCAGCAGAGGGCAGTGAAGCACCGCCCCCCAAAAGAATATTTTCTTTCTCCTAGATGAAATCATCTTTTAAAAGTGAATTGTGTAATCATATTTACTTCCAGTGCTCCTTCTCCCTTCCACCTTCATTGATTACCCTCTGTGGCAGTCATGTGCTTATGCTAATTTCACGATTGAAATGTAGGGGTGGAGTCTAGCCTGTTAATCTGGAGATAGCCATTGAGTAGCCAATGAGGTCTCTATGTGCGCATGGCTTTCACCTGAGACTCCTGGGAAATCTCGCGATATTTCCCTCGTGAAGATGAGAAGCTATCTTCCCCAGTTGTTGGGAGTTAGTTTCAGAGACGATTAATCACAGGCAAGACAAGCTGGCAGCGTTCAAGAAGCTGGAAGAGCCAGTAGAGAGACTACATAGCTTTGCCCTGATGGAGCCAGACCTCTGAAGCTGGGGCGGCCAGATGGAGATCTCTGTCAGCGATGAGTTGCTTCTGCTATTGATGGACCCTGAGCCCTGAAGGCGAGGTGCCCTGCCAGCATCGGGATTCTGCACCCACTGGCCTGTGACTTCGTGAGTCGGAACGAGACTTTATAGACTGATTTCTGGCATATGGGTTAATATCGGACTTATGATTTTAAACTGGACTGGGCTGGGATGCTTTCTCAATATTCCATTCCTCTTGTATATAAACCCTTTCCTTATATCAATATGCATGTCCTTGAATTTGTTCCTCTAGTCTACCCAGACTAACACATTTTCCAAATGACTTCACCCTTCCATCTCCACACACTCCTTACATCCCTATAAATCCTTGCATCTGTTGTTATCATTATGCATCCACTCTTCTGTGCTTCAAAAACTGGTAATCCCCACAGAAACAGTAAAGAACAAAAATGAAATAATCTGTTAAGGATAAAGCAGTAGTAATATAAAGATGAAAATACAAGCAAACGGTAAAAAAGAAAATACCACTATCAATATTGTAAGAGTCAGGGAAGAAATTTTGTCATGGAACACAGAAAAGATATTTGCACCAAGAATGAATTCAAGCTGGATCTAGACTCTAGAGGTATGGCAACTGACATAGTATTAAGCTTGATCCAGCATAATCAGGATTGCAATGATCTACGTTTGATAGTAAGTTTGTTCCCAGCTTATGTGTGTGATCTGAGAGGATCTGTCAGTGCTTTAATCTAACTAGATACTCTGTAGATGAATTCTGAGCTCCCATTGATCTCTACAGACTTCCATCAGCTGAGTGTTCACACTTTAGGTTCCGATATTTGTTCCTTTGTCTTGAATTTTGTTATTTTCATCTTTGGATTGCACAAGCTTGTGTGCTTTTTCCCGGTAGACTTTGCTGACTCCTTGCTGGCTGAGATTGCTGCTTATCTGAATTCAAACCTTTAGGATTCTAGACATGATTCCTTTTGATAGTGGGTATCATCTGGTCTCTTCACCACAATTTGCTGGAGCACCCTTACCTTCAGTGATCATTTCATGAAGACAAGTATTGAGTGGTGCCTTGTTATCCAAATCAACTTTTCTTGGGTTGGGGCCACAGACAAGTAGAAACCCCAAATCAATCTCCTATTCTATTAAACTCTGTTTATCAAGCATGAGGCTTAGTGTCAGAGCCTTTCTAGATATGCTCCTCCAAGTGCTGATCCCTACCCAACAGACCTTTTAGGTCATTTCAAGGTGGGGCATCAAGATACCCAACACATGCTGATTCTGGACCCCCCTTCATTTGTCACCCCCAGAGTCAGGGTTTTCCCCAGGGTCCAATGACCACTCTCTTCAGTCCCTGGGCAGTCACTCTCTGCTTCTCCCATCCAAACACCTCGGTCTTCAGACCAAGGGGGCAGCAACCCCAAGGCAGGGCTCATTACACTGCCTTCCATGCCCAGTCCTTCTGTTGTAGCCCAGCGCTATGCCACACTGCCCTGCCTGTCAGCACCAAAGGTCCAAATGCCAGTTAGTCCATGGCATTATTCACAGAGAATTGGTTAGAAGCATATTTGTAGATTATACTCAGGAACATAAAATCTGGTCCATTGTCCCCCTGAGTTCGCTACAATCATTGTTTAGCACCAGTTACATCTCCCCACACACCCACCATACTCACCAAGAGAACTGTGAGCATCTCCTTCAAAAGGCCCGTCTTCCCTCTTGCTAGTTTGGTTTTCCAGCAAGGGTCTCTTACATTCCTATGGGAACCCTCTTGATTTGCCCCCGTGCTTTCTCTAGATGCATCCAGTAGATGGTCTTCTTCTGAGGAAGTGTCCTCAGACATCGTGAGGTCTTCTCCTTCAAGTCAACTCCTCAAAGACTGTGGGTTAGTTTTACTGTGAATGCTGGTGTGTTCTCTGAGGGCAGAAATAATGAGAGGCACGTTGGAGATTTCTGTGCCTCCCAAGAGAAACTCTAGACAGGGGGCCCTACATCAGGGGCATCACCCCAGACTTCTTTGAGACTAAATCTTTATGATTTATCTTTATGATTTTTTTCTCTCCCATGAAGCTCCTGGCATATTTGGACCACTGAGTTACTTGCAATTAGTAGCTCATTGTTTAAACCATTGCTCCACCAGGACACTTCTTAAGTGATCACGAAGACATCATATTCCAGATGACACAATTACAAGATGATTAAGCTTCCTTCAACCTAGATCCTTGCGTAAATAAATAGAGAGATGTAATGTGAGCAAAATATGCTCTTGTGTAAGGCATTGACTTTGGTATGATGTTGTTAGCGACAGCACAGTCTAGCCTATCTTGATCCATATAATTCAATTCATTGTTCATATAGAAGCCATCCCACATTCAAAAGTCAAATAAATAAACAAGGGAATGTATCAGTACAGAGAAATAGCCACACTAATCTACTATTAGTGGAAGTTTAAAGTGGTCCCAATCAGAAGTAATTCTATCAAATAAAGTTATAAAGGCACTTATATCATTGCTCAGAGATACTTTACCTGCAAATACACTTGTGTTAAAAGTTTATGTATTGCCACCGCCCCCATCCCCTCCAAAAGTCAATCTCAATAACATCAACTCTTTTCTAACTCACAGTGACCCTGTAGGACAGAATAGAAATGACTCTGTGGGTTCAAACACTGAAATTTTTTAATGAGAGTAGAAAGTTTCTTCTTTTCCCCATAGTTATTGTAGTAATGTTTTAGTAGAAAAAATTTAAAATAATCTGGATGTCCTTCAACAGAACAATGAGTATTTAAAGTAGAAGATATACACAAAACAGAATAACACATAACTATAAAAAAGATGAAGAAATTCTTTTTACATTTTTAAAAATCACTTTGTTGGAAGCTCTGACCAATATTATAATATTCCTTAACTCAATCCCATCAAACAGTATGGTACACCTACTATCACAATCAATTTCAAAACACAAAATTCTTTATGTGTTAATTTGAAATCCCTTATTCACTGTCTTCAATAAAAAAGAGTAAAGGAAGTGTATTTTACAGGATACTATCTATGTGTATATGTATTATGTAGTGTTGCATATATAGTATATACAGTGTGGGGATGTTAATGTCATATGTGAATTTTTTTACTCTGCTGGGTAATCATCCCTAACCCTCTTATAGTTCAAGGTGAAATGTATGTATACATACACAAATGGAGACTGGCACAAGAGTAAATGCACTCAGCTACTAAGCAAAATTTGGAGGACCAAGTGCACCCAGAGGTGCCCTTAAAGATGCAGAAGATATAAAGCAATCTACTTCTGAAAAAGCATCCATTAAAGATGCAATAAATATAATTTTATACTAATGGGCATGGGTCATGACACAAAGGGCTCAAATGAACATTTAAAAAATATATGGAGATTAAAAAGAATATTTAAATATATGCAAATCATTTTACTGGGTGCTCATACAACTCTATCACAATCCATCCATACATATGTTGTATGCAAAGCACATTTAAACATTTGATGCCATCATCATTATCAAAAGATTTTCTTTCTAGGTAAAACCTTGGTATTAGCTCCTCCCCACAACCCTTCTATTAGGGGAGGCTAAGACTGATTTCTATCGAATTTTGTTAGTTGTCAGATGCCCTTGAGTGCATTTTGTCTCCTGGCAACACTATATACAACAGAACAAGATACGACCCAAGCTGGTCCCAATAGTGGTTGTGTGAGCCCTCTGCTGCATCCACTGTGTTAATACATCTCTGTGAAGGGGTTTTCTCTCTTTTTGCTGGGCTACTTCACCCCAAATTATGTCATTTTCTATGGAAAGGCTTACTCTTGACATATCCATAGTCAAGTACTTTCAATATGCATCACCAGCACCATAATTCAAAATGCATCAATTCTTCTTCAATCATTCATATGCAATGGTCATATTTTCACATGCGAGTAGGCAATTGAAAATACTATGTCTTGGATCAAGCACACCTTGGTGTTCAAAGTGACATCCTTACTCTTCAACTCTTTAAAGATGTCCTCTGTGGCAGATGGATGCAATGCCATGCATTCTTTGGTTTCTCAACTATCAACATATTGCAACAACCACTGTTGTTGAATGATCCTCAGCAAAATTCTACTTGCATGTGATATTCATGATGCTGTTCTATGAGTTGAGCTTCTGAAGGCAGTATTTCTACCTTTCCCCCAAATAGTTCTGTGCTCTTGGATTTACACCAAGTCAAAATACAGGCTTTGACATCTTTGAAAGACTCAGATTGTGTTCTTTTGAAATGTTCCTTGAATTTTGGGGGCAGGGGGTGGTGGTGGTAAGAATTCTGAGTGTGAAAGATTAGTGCTGTCGGGTATATATGCAAAACTTCTCAATGAAATGTTCTTGAGATTCTCAAAGAATTAGCAAGTACATTGACAAGGTGGAGAAAAAAGTTATTGGCACAATTTTCTTAGCCTTTTACTCACTAATGTAGACCAATCACTTCTTCATCACAAATAATCTGTTTTCAACAACACAAAAGGTGAGTCCACATGTGGACTTTCCCAGAAGGAGTGCATAGAAATCAATAAACAACATATATGGGAAAAGAGGATAGAGCAGCTGGATATCAGCAGTTAAATCACACTACGGGCTGGCTGGGAAACCAGCATCATTTTTTCTAAAGTTTTTTCCTAATGTGCCCCAAGGTTATCCTGCATCCTTCAAGAAAATCCTACCAACTGTAGCCTTTTGACATTTTAAAACAGTTGCCATCACATTGAGAGCCGACTGAGCTTCTCACCTTGAATTGAACTGTCCATACAGATAGATTCCGTCAGAAGCCACGATTTTGATTGGACTTTAAAAAATTGCACCGTAATAGAACTAGATAACTATTTACTGAGAACCAAATTGTTTGCAGTCAACCACTGATCATAGAAACAAGTTTAAGCCCCCCCCCTTTTTTGTTAGGAATAAACCCATGCATATATGAATTGAAACCCAAGTAGTAATACTTATTGACTCGCCTTCCTACAAACAGTTTCTTAAGAAAAATAAGTAAGAAACGAAGAGCAGTGGTTTGGAAACCCAACAGAGAGGGAGCAGGGGAGCATGGAATTTTTTTTATTGCCTTTCCTTTCCGTTTTTTGATGTTTAAGTCATGTATGCACCTTATCTTTTAAAAAATCGGAAGATTGACACTGTTTGAACACAAATCTTTTAAGAATGTTGGGGTTGTTTTCTGTGTTCCATTTTCTGTTTAACTTAAATTCCTCTGGCAGAGGTGAAATATAGAGGGTCTCCAAAATAATTTGTGGAACAGGTATTGAAAAATTCCCATCAACTCTATAGAGTCCCCTCTTCTCGCTAGAAAACAGAAGGCGATATGTGTGGGAGGGAATTGCAAGCAACAAGGTAATATTGATATGAAATTAGACAGAAAGCATTTCAATTCCTAAGGATTTTTTTTTAACAATTAAAGGATTATGAGGACAGTAGGGGATAAAAAGGATGGCAGGAGTACTAATCCCTGATCAGGATACAAATGAATGTGCATTTAGTGGATAAAAGTTTCATTCTGAATATGAAGCTAATTTTAAACAGTTTGCCCTACTTTATGGTTTGAAAGAAAAATTTAGCTCTATTATTTTGTCCCAAATTTGATAACTGAATTTATGTCAAACACTGGACTGCATAATCTCCACTCTTATCCAATGTATATTTAAAGAAAGCTATTTATTCTACTGGAAAACTGGGTTGGGCTACATATTCAGTATTCAAATGTAAAACATTTTTGGAGAGCTGCAAAGAAACGTTTATCTATTGGTATAAGTAAGGTTTGAGATGTAAAATGTATGAGGCACATAAGGTGCATAACTGACTTTTTAAAAACAAATGGGATCAAGTTTAAACAGCCAAAAGGATTTGAATCCCTTTGAAGGGTCACCTTGAAGAGGCAGCTTTCATTCTAAAGGAGTTGCTGCTCCCCAGATATTTGGAAATCCTATATGAAAGACATCCCTAGACTCTTGTAGTATGTGCTTTTAAATCTCCTTGCACATCTCTGTCTTTTAAAACCCCAAACCAAACTCACTGCTCTCTAGTTAATGTGACACCCTGTAGATTTCCAAGACTGTCATTAGTTTTAAAGGGAGTAGAAAGCCCAGCCTTTCTCTTGTGGAGCTACTGGTGGTTTTGAATTGCTGACCGTGTGGGTGGTCGCCCAAACGTGACCACACCATGTATTTAATGTTTGTAAATTATCAGAATTTTATTTGCATTGCTATATTGGAGTGATGAGATGCTGGAGGGAAGGGATGAAGACACTACCATATTTTTATGACCAGAATATGCATCTGACTATAAGACACATCCTGTTTTTAGAGCAGGAAAACAAGAAAAAATATTCTGAACTAAATAGTACCAATATACTAAAATGCTCTCAGGTACCACACCGGCGAACCAGAAGACACACTTCATTTCCCCCTAATTTATTTTTTTGGGGGGGGGGGGGAATGCATCTTATGGTCCGAAAAAAAAACAGTAATTTAAAACCAGGCCTGTTTTATTTCAAACAGAGCACTGGTGGCATAATGGTGACTCTTGGGCTGTGATCTGCAAAGTCAGCAGTTTGAAGCCACCAGCTGCTTCTTCGGAGAAAGACAAGGTTTTGTTGTTGTTGTTTTTTTTCTCCTGGAAAGAGTTATAGTCGCAGGAGCTCACAGGGGCAGCTCGAGCCTGCTGTAGAAGTCCTCTATGAGTTGATATTGTTTTGTGCCAGTGAGTTTGGTTTGGGGTGGAGTTTTTGTTGTTTTGTTTTCAGAATTCAAAATCCTATTAATCTCCAGCCCACCTTCTCATAGTGTTGACCAGATATTTAATACTAAAACAATAAATGGTAGCCATAAATTAATTAGAAACTACTCTATGGTGGGCAAATGAATGACTGCAAACATCACATGGCATCAGAGTCAGGCCACCATTTGTGGGACAATATTGACAATGCCATAGTTGAAGAAAAACCCTTATACTATCCAGAGAGGAACCAAGACAGTGAAGAGAGTCACTCACTCTCTGGAGAGTGTCTTTATGTCTGGTTACCATCAACATAAATGTGGATGCCCAGTTCCCAATTCCCCAGCAGACACTGAAGAAGAAAAGTGCTTGAGCAAACACATTCCGGAGTCATAGAGAACCAATGATGAGAAAGGGTTGTAAACAGAAATTCAAGGAGAGGCACTATAAAAACATGGGCTCCCTGCTGAGGCCACTACTTCTCTGTCCTTTGTCTTGAGTTGTCCTTTGGGAAACTATATCACTGGTATGCCAAAGATCAGCAGTGTCATGGAAAGTGAATAGATTCCTGCAAAGCTTGCAGCCAGAGAACAGACTATAAACAAGATTTAAGCCTTGCACACTGGAGGAATGAGCCACCCAAACCTATGGATAGCAGCAAAACATTGTCAGCTACAGAAATTCTCCTGAATAGGAGCATAGCATTCTTAGAATTACTCCCAGAAGATGTGCTCCTCAGATCAGAAGGCATTCAGAATATGACTGAGGAAGAGTTGCCTTCTCAGAGTAGAATGGGCCATCAGGACCCAGAGGGAGCAAAGCCTGTGGGAGTCAAGCCTTGGAGACCTTCCTTTGCTGATGGTACGACTCAAACTGAGATGAAGCCTGTGCAAATGACAAGATTTAAACAAAACTTGCCCTGTACAAAGTATGAGTCTAAGATCATGAGAAGTAAAATATAAAATCAAATGCATGAAGATCAACATTCTCAGTGATAGTAAACTGAAATTGATATTGGCCATACTGAATTAAAAAAAATATATATCATCTATTTGGGATACAAATGACCAATTCAAAGAGGAATGGTTTTGCATTGATCATAAGAAATCCAGTCAATACAACTGCTGTTCAAATTTATGCAACATTGATGAAGACTGGTGAGGCAGAAATTTTCTCATAGCTTAGGAGAATGGAAATTTGAGTTCACAACATTGGCTGCCAGTAATTTTCTCTCTGTTGACTCTCTTTGTCTAGTCTAGGCCCTCAGACCCTCTTCATGTAGCATTTATTTTCATCATTTGTGCTTTCTTGCCTCTTGACCTGTGCTACTCCTTAAAAACCAGAAGTAATTAGGTTTAGAAAAGCACCAACACCAATATAAGCTCATTCACACAACAAAAACTACCCCCGGCAAATGCTTTTCTCTATAGTTATAAACTTTAGAACTCCACCACCTATTTGGGGGACATAAAATTCTGTGTGACATAATATGCCACTGGCTCTGTCTTTTTAGGCTCTGTTCACCTTGGTAGACCTCTCTGGCTTTTTCCAACCTGATTCGTCTCACTGGGGCTAAAATAGGACCATTTCAAGCATGTACTGAGATGGCATTGATATATGAGTGCAAACTCTAATGAACAGGAAAAGGCTTTCTGGAGAGTACAAATACATTGTAAAATGCTCACAAATTGTACCTCTCTTCAGTACCTGCAATCACTATTTTGCCGTTCCTATAGAACACCACATCTTTGCGAGTCTTGACCTTGTACAATCTCAGAGCAGCTGATTTTCTGATGACACTACTTGAAGAATTCCAACAATCATCACTTCTCAAGGTACATTGTGATTAAATGTCTTCAACCTGAACTATCCAGAGTCTGTGGCATTTTCCAATCCTTCAGAAAAACAGCATTTGCAAGAATCGTAGACTCAGAACTATATTTTGACAAAGACTATCTTAATAGAGAATGAACTGTAGAAATACTTCCAAAAAATCTTGAACTTTTTCAGACATTAATTTCTGAGTAAGATAATAAATAAACATCACTTTTCTACTACTGAGGATGCATTGTTTTTTATAGAGCAAGAATATGCAAGTATTCAGAAGCCAATATTCTTGTTAGAGGAAATATATGAATTCATTTAGGAATAGCTAATTGCCATTCCCAAAACATGTTGACCCCTGTGTGTCTGAGTAGACCTATGCACAGTAAACTTTACAATGGCTAATTTTTAAAAAGTTGATTTCCAAGCCTTCTTTGAAACTGCATCTGGGTGTACTTGAACCTCTAATTTTTTGAAGCATAGTAACTGCATTAATTTAATGACTCCTATATTTAAATACAGATAATAATTGTAGGTGCTGACCCCTGCCATGCTAAAGATACCAGAGAGCATTGTGATAGGGAGAGTGTTTGTAAAACAGTTTTTGTGTTTAAGAAGGTTTCTGTGTTGAGAAAATTCTACCTATGGCCTTAGTTGTGACGAAAATTTTAAAACGAAGGGTTCATGTCAAGATATGAAAAAACTGTAAGGAGAGATAGGAATGTAGTAAGTGCAAACACCCTTGTTGAATTTTAAGAAGAGCAAAACGCTCATTGATTTAAGAGGAATAAAGTACAGGAAGAAACCAGGGAAGCAGGTTTGAGAGCCAGGGGTTGAGAGGTTCATAAAGAACAACTAAAATGGGACATCAGAAGACTGTTGAGGAGTGCAATGTGAAATCACTGGAGAGTTCAGACCAAGAGAGAAACGTGATTTATATATGGTTTAGAAAAATCTCTCAAGCAACTTGGGAGAAAATAAATCCTGCATGAGAGAGCCTGGGGAGAGAAATATTGTCCTTACTAGATAGCATGGTGGGTTGAAGGATGATTGCAATATTAAAACCAAAATGAAGTCCCTTGCAATTCAAATTTATCTGACTCACAGCAACCCTATATAGGGTTTCCTAGTCTTTATGGGAAAAGAAAACCTTAGCGTTTGCCAATGGAATGGCTCCAAACTCAAACTCACTGCCTTTAGGTAGATGTTGACTGGGCCACCAGCTAGAATGATGTTGACTGGGCCACCAGCTTGATGTTGCTCCACTCAACCCCATTGATGAACACTGTGAGCATGGTCTGGTGATGCTTGGCAGAGCAGATGAGGTTGCTGTTGTCCTCAATGACCTGATTCTTAGAGTCTACCTCCTTCTTCTGGGGCATATTTCTCAGGAAGAGAGTGGGAACTTTCTTTTTCTTCTCCTTGGTGACCACAGTCATAGCCATGGTGCCAGAACAGCTGGGCCTCGCTACCATGGGGCAGGAAGGACACCTGCAACAAGAGGAAGCTTTTGAGGATCTTCTTGATGCTCACATCCTTCTTGTCACTGTCACCCTCAGGGTGGCCCAGTCAGTAGTCCAACTGGAAGCTGATCATGTCCCTGCATGGGCTGCTGGGGCTACCTTTGATGGCCAGGAAGTGGTTCATGGCTTTGTGACTCAGGTTTGAGCTGGAAGGTGGTGATGGAGCATGGTTAATTCCTTTTATGTATCATCAGTAGGCATCAGTCTCTTATTTTATGGAACTCTATTCATATCATTAATTGCAGTATATAGTGTTCCTATTCTTGTTCAAGGTCATTCCTAACACCACTAGTCTGTGAACCATTGTTTTTGACCATTCAAGGATTCAGCTTTTACAACTAGTTCCTCTATCTTTTGGGTCAGGATTTAGTTTTCACAACTGTTTATTCTATCTTCTTTGTCATCAATTTATTATTCACCAATGAATCATTCCCATCAGATTCCCTTTACATTAGACAATCTCCTTACTCTCACCTCATTTTCTCTTTTTTTACACAGCTGACTACGTCACCACGTTCCAGCTCCATTACAAATGTTACTCTGTAGGTGACTTTTCCACACTTTTCCACACTTCCATCATTGCTGGTCAGAGTGCACTCATCTAATTATATCAAGAGGAAAAAAAACAGAAAAAGAACTTTAAGTCCTTGGAGTATTCTTTATTCCATGATATTTTTCCACAAAAGACTTTTACTACTAAATTATTTTTATTTAAATGGTTATGCTATAAATTATTAGAAATGTGGAAGAAGTTGCAAAGAAAATGCAGAGATTTCCTGTGTACCTTCACTTTAAATTTTCCTAAATAGTTTTAATCACATGATTATGATATCGCAAAGTGTATAATTAGGATTGCTGTCCAGGGGCAGTACCTCATGGGGCCAACCCATAGCGATGGCCTTCCATCCCAGGCCACACATAATCCTTAGAAAAGTTGACTTTTAATTTTGGTCACAGAATTATATATGAGAAATACAGTTACAGATTGCTTGAATATAACATTTCTTAGACTCCAGGGTGCTAGCAACAAAATTGTTTTATAAGGCCTTTCTATACTTACTTACATTATTTGTAGCTAAGCTTCTCTGAAATTTTTGCCTTCTTTTCCTTTAATTGCTGCTTCATTTTCGAAAGTAGCTTCCTAAACACAATTAACACAACATTGCAACTAAAACAGTAGAATGTTTACTAAAATCAGTGACTAGAAAACACCTTTTGCAACAAAGACAGCAGTGTGTTTGCAGGGTGAGTACACAAAAAGACATGATTTGAAGTAACATTATAGTTGGGTAATGACAGTTCTGACCAGAGCACCTTAAAAGATTCAAAAGCAAGTTAACATAGAGTTTTTGCCTCATAGGTATTTTGGTACATATAACCTGGACTTAAAATTTTAAAAAATGCTTTTGTTGCTATAACTTATAGGATGAATTTATGTAAAAATAACACATTTCTTTTGAAACAGCACATACTTATAAAAGTCATTTTGGTTCCAAACCCTCTTAAAGTGTCACCTGATGTGATCTACATGCCACCATTATTACCTGGTGTGTTAGTCCGAGTAGATTAGAGGAAAAAATTTCATAGACACACATGGATATAAGGAAAAAGTTTACATATAAGAGAAATAGGACATTAAGAAAACATCCCAATCCAGTACAGTACAAAGTCATAAGTCTGATATTAACCCATATGCCTGATACCAGTCTATAAAATCTCCTTCCTTCTGACTCACGAAGTCACAGGTCAGTGGGTGCAGAGTCCTGGCGCTGGCAGGACTCTCCACATGCCTCCTCACTTCTAGGGCTCAGGGTTCATCAACAGCAACTAGTGGTGGCAGAAGCAACTCATCACTGGCAGGGGTCTCCACATGGCCTCTCCAGCTTCAGAGGTCTTTCTCCATCAGGGGATAGCCGTGTGGCTTCTCCGGCTCCTCAGCGCTGCCATCTTGTCTTGTCTGTGATTCTTCATCTCTGAGACTAACTCCCAACAACTGGGGAAGATAGCTTTTCATCTTCACAAGGAAAATATCATGAGATTTCCCAGAAGTCTCAGGAGAAAGCCATGCCCACATAGAAACCTCATTGGCTACTCAATGGCTATCTCCAGATTAACAGGCTAGACTCTACCCCTAGATCTCAATCGTGAAATTAACATAAGCACATGACTTCCACACTCAGCTAATGACATCACTGGTACAATATAAAACTCAGGAAAAATGATTGGTACAATTGGGATAATATGTGTGTGTGTGATTTTATGTAATTTTATAATAGTTATAGATTTCTGTAACTGCTGGAGCAAAGATACAGAACTTTATCCCATTGCCCAGAATATCTTCCCTTAAAGTCATTTCTATCTTTCTGACCCCAATAATCCTTACACCTATTGCTCACTAAAAAGATCTTCATCTTTATAATTTTGTCATGCCAGGAATGGTATAAAAATATGAGATTTTTTTTTGTTCAGTAAAGCATCTTATACATGCATTGATCTTGTATGTATCAATCGTTGATTCATTTTAAATGCTGAGTGTATTCCATGATATTGAGTTCTGTTTGAGAATTCATTTACGGAATGGATGTGGCGAAGCAAAATTGCTGAGTTTTGTTTTGTGTTAGCCATGCGCACAAAATGATTCAGTCTGATGCTGTAATTACTAGTGTGAAACACTAAGAGGGAAAATTGGTCCCTTTTGCATTTCATTAAGTATGCAAGAGAGTCATTTCAAAAGCAGGGACATTGCAGATAGCTGTCCAAAGAAGAGGAGACAACAGAGCCACAACAGGTCACCACACCAAGATTTTCAGACAAAGCAGTGGAGCCTCTCTGAGACCATGAGACTGAGCACAGGAGCAGCACTGAGAACATATGGCAGAGCATTGGGTTTCCTGACCCATGAAACACAGCAGAGGCCAAGGCACCAAATGATTCAGGAGTCAAATATCAGGAAGATAAAACTGTCAGCTTTGGTGAGAAAAGTCTTTGTGGGGGAAAGAACTCTATCATTAAATCTTCTAACTTGTTGGCTTTCCTAATAATCCTCAAAGTTATTAGTACTGTCATTGAGTTCTATGTGGCCACCGCAACAGCTTCTTTAAACCAGCAGAGAAGTACAGTGCTGTGAAAGGGACGAGTGGTGTCAGAATAGGGTAAAATGTACAGAGCACATAGGCATGTCCTTGTCAATTGGTCTTGGATGTATGCAGACATGGACTTTTCTTCTCTTTTGTTTAAACCGTAGAGGTCGGATATGACGCCAACACCATTTCTTCAAAGATATTGTAGCTTTTTGTGTGTTTTCTCTCTCTTTCCATTTTGGAGTATTTCAAATAAAACTTGCTAATTAAATTGCTTACAGGTGGCACTTCTTTGCCATAAATGCATAGGAATAGAATGATTGGGGTTTAGTTGCTAACCAAAAAGAAGGTGGGTTGAACCTGTCAGCTGTTCTACAGTGAGAGATCTGACAGTCTGCTTCCAGAGACACTGTGAGTCAGAATTGATTCAAAGCAATGAATTTGGTTGTTTTCTTTAAATACTAAGCAGTAAATTATGCAGCAGTCTCAAAATGTTTTCTAGAGTGGTTTTATCATGTTATATTTCCACATGCACAGTCTGAAAAACCCAGTTTCTCGGGATCACAATCACATTTCATATTGTCGCTACTTACTAACAACTACTTATGTTCTCACTGTGACACATCCTCTAATAACTTCGTTACCAAAACATACATATTACCTTTCTGAGTCTCTGTTTCCCCATGTGTAAATGCCCTCT
Organism: Nesogale talazaci; assembly: GCA_004026705.1. Classification (NCBI taxonomy): domain Eukaryota; kingdom Metazoa; phylum Chordata; class Mammalia; order Afrosoricida; family Tenrecidae; genus Nesogale; species Nesogale talazaci. Next base: position 10,980 of record PVJH01025937.1, on the reverse strand, counting down.
TCATAAGAGTATTATTATTGTAAATGAGATAAGAAACATAAAATGCTATCCACAGCATCTAGCATAGCATATGGACTGGCTACATGGAAAAAGATTGAAAAAGATTGTATATCAGTCTAATAGGTAACTAATCTAACTAATACAGTCACATAATTCATTGCATGGACTCTCAAATGCAAGAAAAGTTATGTCAAAATATAATAATTCAGAAGCATATAAACATTTATCATCAAAAGGATCAAGATGTGAAGCTACCACATCGTGATATGATTCCCATCTACACACTCTGGAAGGTAGTGTTCCCATCTCTCCCAGCCCCCAAATTCTACACTCTTTGATTTATACCACATCAAAATACTAGATTTGACATCCTCAAGAGACACAAATTGTGTTTCTTTTAAATGGTCTTCTAGAGGGGGAAGCAAACCTGGGGCTATAGAATGGATGAAGTAAGGTTTCTAATGAAATTTGCACAGGACTGCCCTTGAGACCACCAAAGAACTAACAAATGTATTCTTGATGGAAAAACAATTCTTCAGCACAAGTTCTATGATCTTTTCCCCAACAATGCAATTTTTGAACCTTTCTTCAAATACCTCTATTTGACCTGTGTCTTTTGGAAAAAAAGATATCAAGATTGAGCCTCTGGAATCTCCTAAATATACCCCACATAGTCTTCTAAACTGACCTTCCTGCTTGAAACTAATTCACCCAGCAAATCCCCTGGAAAGTCACCATTGTGAGTGGATCCTCTTTTGGAAGGTAGCCTAATGAAATTAAGATAAGTATAGTAGTACTCAAATAACATGTCTACAGTAAGCCACTGATCGAGTAAACATATAAAGCATATTGTGTTTGGGGTAAACTGAAGCAAGTAAGAATTGGAACCCTGATAACAGTATCCTTTTTACTTCCCCTCCCATACAAGACATTAGATGGACTTCATGCTGCAAAGTCTGTGTCCCCAGTTAGGTCCAGGTATTTTGGCCTCAAAATGTGTTCTCGTGGTAGTCTTTGTGAGGATACTATTCCTTTGAGTGCTTGGGAAACCTCTGGGACATAATTTATTAATGAAAATAAAAGCAAATTTTTATTATATCCAAACCATGATTGGTGTATATTGAAAAAAGAAAATATTAACCAAATGGAAAGTGTCCACTTAGATCCATGTGCCTCTTCACCCAGCAGCCGGTGATCTCCCAGCTTCCTAGTTCACTTTCCTGCTTCACCCAGAGTAGCATGAGTCTGAAGGACCTCCAGTTAGCATCAGACCTAGGGATTTGAGTTAGACTGGAGTGTGTTGTTTTCTTGATGAAAATCTCATCATAACACCCCCTCCATCCATGCACACACACACACACACATTATATGTTCTTTGTGTAGGTCCTGATTTTGTATTACTGTAAAAGTATCTAAAATAGTACCCTTAATTTTCCCTTTATAAAAATTGACAGTTTGCAAGAAGCACGATTGGTTCAGGAGGAGGAAGTTGTCAAAATGGCAAAGGAAAAGTTGTTTCCATTGTCATATGACCTGCTTCCTACATTGAACCTTTATTGGATGCAAGAAACAATGCACCTACATGGTGTATAAGCATTTATCCTCTCAGCACCAAAATGATCAGACTCCAAGCATCGTGCAGGGAAGCAAAATGATGTGATTGAAGATGACGCTAGATGATGATGTTCCTATGGTGATAGGAACAGGGTACTTAGCGGCCCATGGCAGTAGTGTCTTCTCTTTGAATGACTGCAATAATTAATCCAGGTTGGTATATGTTTAATCATAATCCAATGTAAGAATATTTGAGGGAAGGGAGACTTCAAAAATATTAGAAAATCAGATGAAAAGATAATGGAATTTTCCCATGCACTTTTTGAACCTCCCTTGTATAAGAAAATAGAGTATAATTGTAGAATTTGCCACATTTGTTCTATGAAGACAAAAAGTAGCCAGGGTCCACAAAAGTTTCAATGTATCACTGATACATTTATTATTCTGATATTATCAACTTAATAAATATATGCAGAATAAATAAGTCAATTTGACCTTGAGGCAATGATCACATTACATTTAAGAGGGAGTACAATGCTCATCCCACTATAAATAATGTAAGACTCATAGAAAACCATATGAATTGAATGATGTCAAAAACAGAGCCAACCAAGGTGGATTGGAGCTTCTGGGTTGAACAAAAGGTAATGTATGGACCAAATGTGGGTGATATAGACACATGTGTCAGTAGATCCATGGCTTTGCCATGGTGTTTGCATATGATATATTCTATATTTTATAAGTTTATGTTTCTTATCAACCAAAAAGACAAGTATATTATATGTCTACATAAGAAAAGAGCAATATTCTTAGCATTATACTTCAAAATCCCTGGTTTTCCTTGGGAGTTAATAAAATTCTTCATTAATTTTTTTGATCCCTCAAGGAGAAGAACTTGCTTGAGCAGATTTCTCTATTGAATTTGATTTCCAATCTTGATTTCATCCCAACAATTGCCTGAAATGATGATATTGCTTTCATTTACATGCACAGCATGTATTGATAGACTGTGTGGGACTTGGCCATCCGTCTCTAATTATCCCACATGATACACCCTCAGTTTCCACCAGATGGAGATATCCATAATTCCCTGAAATGTCATTCAACTTCCCACTCTAGTGCCTTTCTTCCCACATTTTCACACTATGAGACATCTTCCTGCACTCTCCCTACCTTCTAAATGATGCCTAACTTTCTGAATCTATCTCAGTCCTCATCATTCTTTGAAGAACACTGGACTGAATGTCAGTGAGCACACACACACACAAGTAAGGGAACTTGGAGGTAGCATTTTCCAATAAATACTGTTGAATCATATGAATCAAGAGAGAAAACTTCAGGTAAAAAAATAAAATACAATTAGAAGGGGTTCTATAGTACCCAAGGGAATCTTCTTACTGCAAAGTATAGTCACCTGTAAACAGTACAAATTTATATATGTGACAAATAATTTTCTTGATTATTTGCCTGATTGGTGTTGTTGTTGAGTGTGTCCATTTTGTTCCAACTTATAGTGGACTGATGTCCAACAGAAGGAGTCACCACCCAGTCAGAGACCATTCACAACTGTTACTATACTTGAACCCATTGTTGCAACCTCTGTGTCCGTTCAGCTTGTAGCAAGTGTTTCTCTTTTTTGCTGCCCTAATTTAGCAAATACAATGTCCTTTTTAGAAATGGTCTCTTCTGATAGAAAGTCAAAATGCACTAGAAGAAGTTTCAATAACTGTGCTTTTAAAGAGCTGTATTAGTCTGGGTAGACTAGAGAAACAAATTCATAGATGTATTCATATGTATATAAGAAAGAGGTTTGTATACAACAGCAAATGGATGTCGAGAAAACATACCAGCCTAGTCCAGATCAAGTCCATAAGTCCAATATTACTTCATATAACCATTATTAGTTTACACATTCCTCTTCAAACTCATGCAACATAATGCAATGATGCCAAATGCAGGAAGATCACAGGCCAGTGGTCTGGAAGTCTTGTGGGTCGAGTGGCATTGTAAGCATTTCAGAGTTGTCAGAGGCCTCTACATGGCTTCTCCAGCTCCAGAGGTCTGGTGGCATCAGGGTAAGTCCATGTGGCTTCTCTAGCTCTCAGAGTGTAATGTCGTGTGTCTTGTCAGTAGAGTGTCTCTCAGAGTGTTAGCAGAGAGAAAGATAGTGCCTCCTGTCTCCAAGAAGGAACTCCAGGGGTTCCAGAATTTTCAGGAGAAGGCCATGCCCATATATAGGTCTCATTGACTATGACCCGATTGACCGACTAGACTCCAGTCCTTCACCTTTAATCCTCTGAAATCCCAAACAGATTATGTAACTACCACAGGAGCAGACTGGCTGTACTTCTTCAAAGACAGATTAATTTGGTCTGTTGGCAGTTCCCAATACATTCAAGAGGAGTTCTGGTGGTGCATGGTTACCTGTTTAGCTATAGGCCTCATGGTGGCAGTTCTATATCACCAGTAGCTTAAAGGGAGAGTGATTTTTTCCCCAACTCCAGTAATCAGTTACAGTTTGGGATACCCACAGGAGAATCTCTATGAGTCTGCATTGTCTTGATGACAGTAAGTTTGGTTAATGGTTTGAAACTTTGACTGTTTTTCAACAGGATCATCGTTCAAATACATCAATTTGTCTACTGTCTTCCTTATTCAATATCCAATTTTCACATACTTGTAAGGCAATTGAAAATGTCATGACTTGGGTCAAGCACACTTTAGGCCTCAAAGTACCATCCTTGTTTTTCAAAACGTTGAAGAGGTCATGTGCATCAGATTCATCCAGTGCAATGTGTTCTTTGATCTCTTGGCTTCTGCTTCTATGAGCATCGATTGTGGATTCAAGCAAGACAGAATCCTTGACAAGCTTGATATCTTTTTCTCTATTTATCATGATGGTACTTCTTGGTTCAAGGGTAAGGATGTTAGTGTTCTTGACAATGTGTAATCACTATGGAAGGCTGCAATCCTTGATTTATATCAGCATATACTTCAAGTCTTCATCTCTTTCAGCAAGCAAAGTAGTATCATCTGCATATCACAAGTCATTAGTGTCTTCCTTTAATTCTAACACTTCTTCATATAAACCAGCTCCCCAGATTATTTGCTTAGTAGACAGATTGAATAAGTACATTGAGAGAATCCAACCCCTACATATACCTTTTCTGATTTTAAGGCATACAATATTCCTTTAGTCTTACCCCACAACTTCTTCTTGATCTAACTATGGGGCCCTCATGAGTACAATGAAATGTTCTAGAATGTCCATTGTTTGCTTTGATGCACTCAGTTTAATGCCTCTTCATGGAAAATAAAACAAAAGTAAATATCTTCCTGGTATTCTGAATTTTCAACCCAGGTCTACCTGGCATCACCAATTGAATCCCTTGTTCCTTGTCTTCTTCTGAATTTGGCCTAAATTTCGGATCCTTATTATACATATCAGTAAATATTGTGGCTATACTTGACTCATTGTGTGCTTACCCTAAAAAATAGAAACATTTGATATTTAAATATATTTGGGAACTGGTACATGCCATTATTTACACATGTCATTGTTAGGTGCTCTTGAGTTGGTACCAACTCACAGTGACCCTTGTGCACCAGAATGAAACACTGTCTTAATCACTTGCACTACCTTAATCATTGCTACATGTCCATCCATTGTTGTAGTCACTGTGTTAACCCATCTTCCTAAACCCACCTCACCTTCCCCCTTTTATCTGATACCCTAATCACGTAAGCATAATATTATTCTCTAGAAAATGGGCCCTTCTAAGAATTTGTCCAAAGTACTTAAGACAAAATCTCCTCTCACTGACTTCTAAGAAACATTGTGCTTCAACTCCTTCCAAAACATCTTCTGGCAGATCATGATATATGCACTGCCATAATTCAAAGCTTTCAGTTTTTCTTTGGTCTTTATTACTCGTTGTCTTGCTTTGGATGCTCATGACATGTAGTAGTTACATAATTTCATGTCAGCTTGATAAATAAGTGCAGTGGTAGAGTCTAGTCTGTCAATCAGGTCACAGTCTGATGTTGCCTCCTTGTGGGTGTGACTTTCTCATGTGGATTCTGGGAATCCACATTCTGAAGGTGGGCCACAAACACTCTCTCTGCTTCCCCTTCCTATTGAGGAGTCACCCTAGAATTGCTGGAGGAGTCACATGGAGACGCGTACCAGTGCTGAGATGCTTCTACCACCACTGGATCCACAAGGCTTTCCACTCACCCACAGTGATCTTTCTGTGTTTAACATCATTGCATGTACGATATAAGTCTGAAGAGGATTTTATAAGCTAGTGTATGGCATATAGACTAACATAGGATCTATGGACTTGATCTGGACTGGGCTGAGATGCTTTCTCAATATACAATTGTTGTTTGATAGAAAGTTCTGTCATGTACACATATGAGTGTCTCTGGATTTGTTTCTCTACTCAACCTAGCCTAACACATGACACTTTTGAAAACCCCATGGCTGGTGCCAGGCACCCCTTAGTCCTTCAAAAGGATATATCCTCATTTTTAATGATTTGAAGAGGTCTTATTAACTGATTTTCCAAATGTAATGAGTTGCTTGATTACTTGACTGCTATTTCCATGGGAGTTGATTGTGGAGCCAAACAAAATGTTTTCCTTAACAATTCCAATATTTTCTCCATTTATCATTTCTTATTTGTGCAGTTGTCAAGATTCTTGATTTCTCTACATTCAATCATAATATGTACACACGTCGATCATTCAAATGGTCTCTAAATTTAGTTAGAATGCATTCAGGGCCATACATTTTCTCTTGCTTTGATTTTACTCAACTTCAGATTGTACAAATTGGCAGTTTATGGACTCCTCCATTGTTGGCCTCCGGCTTTGTTCTGACTGAAAATACTGATATCCGCTGCCATTTAGTTCTATAAATGTGATAGATTCTTGTATATGTCAACTGGTAAGATCCATGTGTATAGTTGTCATTTATGTTGTTGAAAAATAGGCAAAATTCTATCATGCATTTTCCCATATCATTTCTATCAGCACAGGCAAATTTTGATTATTCCCCTTTGTTTAAACTTTCCAATCATAATCACCAGTAAATACCAATATATCATATTTGCATCTTTAATCAGCCTGCAAGTTGTCACTCTTGACACAATCAACCGTATGCTCACTTGATTCAAAATGACCAGTACCAACCAGTTATTTCAGTTCAGCAATGTCTAGCTCAAAGATATTTATTCTTTCCATTTAATTTTTGCAAATTTTCAATTTTCCTAGGTTTGAACATTTGTGGTTGCTCTACTCATTTTGAGTTCTGTGATATCAGCAAATGAAAGTTCTGAAAGCTATATTCCAATAACATCATAAAAGGTCCACTCTGAACTGAGGAGGTCAATATTTTTCTGTTGCATTTTGAGTGCTTTAAAGTTGATGACATTTAACTTTGACCCTATAATACATAACGCTTCATTGCTAGTCAATTAGATTTCAATGGTCAATATTTTCTGAAGGAGACAAAAAAGCTTTCTTAGTCTTTGTCTGAAAAGTCTGCTTAAAGCTGTGCACCATGTATCACCCAGATGCTTTTTGAAATAGCTTCCATCATCACAGTAACATGCAAGATATGGCAGTGTGAAAAATTGACCTATTTTTGTGGCCATTTATTCATAAACCTTGTGAATCAAGAATGAAGAGGGAGAGTCTAGCTTGTCAATCAGGTCATAGCCAATGAAGCCTCTCTGTGGGCATGGCCTGCTGCTGAGGATTCTAGAAACTCTGATATTCCTCCTTGGAGATGGGGGACTCTCTTGAGCATGTGTGCTCTTTACCATTCTCTTGCCCTTGCTTTCTCTCCCTCCCCCTCTACCCCTCTCTCTCTCGACTCACTCCTTGGGCGACATTGCAGCTGACAGGACAACCTAGTATCCTGAGCTGGAGAGGCTATGTGTGACCCCTGCCAGTGTTGAAATGCTAACAATACCACTGGATCCACAAGACTTCCCACCCAGTAGCCTGTGATTTCCCTGCATTTGGCATCATCGCTTGCGTTTTGTGAGTCTTAAGAAACTTTATTGATTGGTATCAGATATATGACTAATTTAGGACTTGATCTGGACTGGGTTGAAATGTTTTCTCATTATTCAATTGCTCTTGTATTTAAATCTCTTTCTCATATGTATATAAGTACTTGTCCATGATTTTGTTTCTGTAGTTTACCCAGACTAACATAAACTCCTTTTTGTTTTTTTATATCTTTATTGCTTTTATTAAAGGAAGAAGGCCTGCCTTTCTTTTAAAATTAAGAGCCATGTATTCATTGGACCTTTTAAATTTCAATGAAATGAAGGCATTTTTTTAAGTGACTTCTCTTTACGACAGAAATGCAAATAGCAGATTAGAGACTCTTTTGCATTATGTTTTCCTCATCACTAGAAGCTTAATCTAGTGTGAAGAGCAAGAACTCTGCAGTGGGACAATCTTGGGTTCTTCCACGTAATGGAAAGAGAAATTAAGCATATCGCTAATTCTCTAAGCTTCAGCCCTTAAGGATCACATTAATTGCCTTCAGGATCATCTTGAGACTTCAATAAGATCACGGATGTAAAGGACTCGGCTCATGTGCAGTATGTAGTCAATAAAAGGTAACTAACCCCAGGCATCCTTTAACCAATACAGATGCACTCCGGTTGGCCTGCCATGTCCATTTGTTTGTGATATTGAATTACTGCTTTAATGTTTCAAAAACACTTTTTGTTGCATCATTTTCCTTTCGTTGTCATTATCTAAAGATAGTAAACCCTGAATATGTGTGTATGTGTCTTGGAATAGCAAAGGAGTTGCATAGTCTTCGTAATGTATTCTTTAAATGAAAGCAAAATGTGTGGTATACTTCACCATGTACCTTTATGATTGCACATTTACGTGAATGACAAAAATGGAATATTAACTTGGAAATACATACCTTAACAGAGTATCTTATCCAGGGGCTCCTAATTAAACTGCATGGTTCTTAGGTTACAAATATATTTTAAGTTCTTCCTAGCCTTGCTTCAAAGGCAGCACCTTAACAGGTTCCTCTAGAACCATGATTCTCAACTTGAGAGTCACGACCCCTGTGGGGATCACATGACCCTTTCTCAGGAATTGCCTTCTTCATAACAGTAGAAAAATTACAGGTATGAAGTAGCAATGAAAATAATTTTATGGTTGGGAGATCACCGCTACATGAGGAACTATATTAAAAGATAGTGGTTGAGAACCACTGCTCTGGGGGCTGAGGACTAAGGGCTGAGAAGGAAGCATTGTATGCCATTTTTATCAAAACTGATAAAAAGATGGATTATTTTTCACTATAGAGGCACAAAGGTAGTTCTATACCAATCATTAGATTTGTAAGCTTCACAAAGTAGCCATAAAAGAAATGCTCATTTAGATGTGTGAATTAAAAAAAATATATGTAGCTTTTATTGTTATACTGCCAACATAATATCTGTTTATCAAAGAGAAAGGTGGGGGAAAGAAGAGCATATGAATAAAGGAAATGAATAGGAAAAAAAGTACCCTTGAGTCTACTATGTAGAGCTTGTCACTAACGATTTAATATGTACCCATTTGAACCATTTAATATTCTTGATGCTACTATTTATGTTAACATAACCTGCTTCAAAATTATTTATTTACTCAATACTTTCCAGCAAAATAGATAATAACATTTCATGCCAAAAATTGTATACATGTCCATAAGTGCATTCTAATAATTACCCATCAGCGAGCCCAGATGTTGTTTTAATAAAACAAATCCTCCCTCCTTTCAAATATTATTCCCTGCTTTCACAAGTGATATTATATATGTGTGTGCTGTTTGATTTTTGAATGCTTAAAAGGTGAATCAAAGGACTCTTCTTAATCTAGAGTTTAAAAATGTGTGAACACTTTGTTCTCTGGAAGACCTCTCCCATTCAGTTTCTCCAGTATCTCTGGACCAACCACATAAGTATTCCCACATCCTCCCATTGTGGGATTCCCATTCCTGTACACCTTTGTAATGTGAGGAAACCATGGTTTCATATTGTTTAGTCAGTCTTTTCCCAGCTAAAACAAATCTGCACACTTCTTGCATGACAGTCACGAACTCGTGCTTATTTTACAAATCTCTTATTCACCCAAATTAAAATCATGATATGCATGCCTTTCTTAATTTATATATACTCTTTATATGTGGGGGAAATTAACACACTAACATATATGTTAAAATTTGATGGCAGTTTTTCATGTGACATCTATTTTCATACAAGTGCACTAAGACTATATTTAATTTTATGCCATCAAGTATCCTGTTATTCTTAATGCCACATAAATGTAATCACACTGACTATATGAGCAATTTAAATTCAGGAGGAAATATATTTAGAGATGAACTCTCAGAATTAAGTATCAAGGTGACACCTATTATCAAACAATCTGGAGCGTTGCCAAAATACCCCAATGCTGCTGTTTGTAATAAAGATTTGCTGTAGGGTTCAGTCTTTTCCAAGGCAAGCTTATGAATATATATAATAATACCCTCTATAGATCTGTGATAATCCTTTGGGCACATATTGAAATTTCTGCAAAGAAGCTAAATGTATTTTTAGGATTTAAAAATGTCTAATACATTAATCTGGGAAAGCAGATGATTATCTGGCCAAGAACAAAATTTCTTAGTACAATTTTAAGCTGAAAAATTAGGATTTTTATCTCCTCAGCAAAATGTAAGGAGTCATATACCAGAGACTATAGGTCAGCCACAGCACACAAATGATCTAAGATGCTAAGTATCCAAATCCCTGCAAATGTTTTGTGTAATCCATTTTGTTTACTTGAATGATTATTTTTTAGATTAAGAGAGATGTTTTCAATTGGTTCCATACACAACATTGTTTTGTCTTAATAGGAAAATAATTTATGATGTTTTGCTTTAATGGTCTATAATATTTGATATGTAGCAAAACATACATACTGTTCTTATGTAATAGTCTCAAATGATCCTAGAGTCATTCTTGGCTGAATACTATCAAATTCTTATTTTGCCTGTCATGGACATCCTCATATGATGCAGCTTACCTTTTCAGATACTGTAGATGGACCCGTTAAAAGTTGATCTGCGTTTGATTCCCCCAGCTCAATTAGTATACTAGCCATTATGAAACTGCAGAAAAATATTATCTGAGTTGCTATTTTAAGCAAGGTGACTGTCACTTATAAACCACAAAACTGGAATAAATTATGCCCAAAGGAATCGGCATGCATACCTACTGAGGCTAGAATCTTATGGTAGATCCAATTATTTATAAAGTGGGCATCAATTTAATTTTCCCCCAGCATAAAAAAGGTGACATAGCCCAAAACCAAAGACACACACACACACACACACACACACACACACAC
>PVJH01025936.1:0-30753 GCA_004026705.1 Nesogale talazaci | reverse complement strand
TATGGAGAGTGCAGTCTTCCCGTTATTATGCTTATAACAGTGGGTTCTGGAGCAACTCAGAACCATCCACTCCTCACGTGTGCTCCTAGGGTAGAAATGGGCTCTTGTCGTAGATGGACTGCCCAAGGAATAGACTTTTCTGGGCCACCTCCCCACAAAGATGAGCTGCTAAACAGTGGGTCGTGAGGGGAAGGGGGGGAGGCTGGAAGCTAGTGCCCCACTGACAAGGGAGGTGAGTCATGGGCAGATGCTATGAGAAACAGACTTGTGTGATAAGCCCAGCTAAGCACTCCATGGGAAATTTGACAAATGATCTCTGGGTTGTTGTGAAACCTGGTCTCACATCCCAGTTCTCCAAATTGGCCTCCTCGACTATAGATCTGGAAATCATACAGTCAGCTCTAAATTACCACCCTTTTCCCATAAGTCTATGATTAAATCTTTTGAGAAGACTTGAAAACTGGGCTGAGCCCCGGTGGCGTAGTGGTTGAGTGCAGGACTGCGGCCTGCAGGCTTGGCGCTTCAAATCCAGTGGCGGCTCTCAGGAGCAGCACTGGGTAACGCCCACGACCACCAGAGGCAGTCATGCCCCCCCCCCCCCACCCCCAACAAAAAAGACTTGAAAAACTCATCTTTGTCCAGAGGAGTAATTCTCATGTTTGAACTACTGACCTTGAGGTTAGCAACCCAATGCATGACCCACGATGCCACCAAAAGGGTTCTTATGAGTGGGAATCAAACTTGATAGCAGTGAATTCAGCTTTGAAACTTCTTAAACCCTACTCTATCCTGTGAAAATATCCTTTTGAAGGGGAATTAAATATAATAGATATAGATTAGTTTTAACCATGGCATAGCTACTTCTTTGTGTGGTAGTCAGGACACGGACGGCAGTTTGATTTTTTTTTTCCAATGGTTAAATAATATTATGTATATATTTTTTTTAATAAAAATATTTTACTCCTTTTATTTGTTCACATTGTCTTTTTTTTTAATTCATTTTATTGGGGACTCATACAGCACTCATCATAATGTATACATACATACATACATACATAAGTTGTGTCAGTAATTACATCTTTTCTGGGATGGGGTGGGGTTCTTTTTTTTTGTGTGTGTGAGAAGTAAGCCAGTTTTATAGGGCAAGTAAGCTTAGGCAATTAGCATATCGTGATCTTCAAAGTTAACAAGTGAATGGCAGCACAGCTGCAAGTCTGGCTTCAGAGGCCAGGGCTGTTTACAGTTACAAAGGCGACAAACTACAAACCCCAGGCAACAAACTGCAACAGAGTTCAGGCATATTCGGCCTGTAGCCAGGTCAAGCATGTCTGAACCGGAGGGATCCTGACAGGTCCCCCTTTTTTATTTTTTCAAGTAATATCCTCCCGGGAACTCCGCCTGTCTTAGGTTGTCAGGACGTATTGTTTGATTTTAAAGAACGATATATGTAAAAGTAGTCCTGAGTGCACTGTCAGGTAAACATCAAACAATCACTAGCAAATCTGTAAGTTCAAACTCACCAGTTTCCCTGTCAAAGATATTTGAGGCCATCTGCTCCAGCAAAGATTTATAGCTTCAGATCAGAAACCTGTAAAGGAAAAAAGAAAAGAAACCTACATAAGGTTACTTTAGTTGAAATCAACTTAATGGATATATATATATGTTGCTTTTCTTTTCTCATAGGCTTTTTAGTACTTAGTACTTGGAGTTTATGGGTGGGCCCATTTCAATTATTCTAAATAATATTTACCCTAAACTTTGATCTGTGCTATAACATATCTTCATCTGGAGGATAATCTGTGCTCAACATAATGTTACTCGTTATTGAAATTATAGAGATTTGCCCCTAAAAACAAAAAGGGAAAATATTTCTTAGTTTAGAAAAGAAACAATTGATTATTAACAATATTTTATGTAAAATAGTAATCCTTTTTCTTGCTCAATCTCACATGGTTTGTTCTAGTTCCATGTAACTTTGAATTAGCAACAGCTTGAAAATTTTATTAACTTATCATGAAAATTCGAAAAACTCACTTTAGCCCAATGATATCCACCTTTCAAAGATTATAGCCTTTCTTATCAGTCTGACTCACTCACTAGGAAATTTGGAAGACAGCTACTCTGTCAAGTGACTGGAAAAGATCCATATTTCTACCCATTCTAGACAAAGGTGACTCTTAGACTGGGTAGACAAGAGAAACAAATTCACAAACACGCATATGTATATGAGTTTTATATAAGGGTAATTGTACATTAAGAAAACATCCCAACCCAGTCCAGTCCAAGGCCATAAGTCTGATTGTAGCCCACTTGTCTGCTACAAATCTATAAAGTCCTCTTCAGACTCACGAAACACATGCAATGAAGCCAAATGCAGGGCGATCACAAGCCCGTGGGTAGAAAGTCTTTGGGTCCAGTGGCGTTGTAAGCATCTCAGCACTGGCAGGGGTCTCTCTGTGACTTCTCCAGTTTCAGAGGTCTGGTTGCATCCATGTGGCTTGTCCGGCTCAGGGTAGTTCCATGTGGTTTCTCCTCAGGAATGTTTCGTAGAAAGTGAGCCTTGTCAGTAGTAGAGTCTCCAAGTGCATCAGAGAGTGTCTCCTTCTTCCAAAAAGGAAGTACCGGAGTTCCCAGAATTCTCAGAGGAGAAGGCCAAGCCCACACAGAGGTCCTATTGACTATCTCCAGATTGACAGGCTAGAGTCCACCCCTACACTCTTTTTTTTTTGTGTGGGTGTCATTGCCTCTAGTGGTTGTGGGTGCTACCCAGTGCCACTCCTGAGAGCCGCCACTGGATTTGAACCACCAAGTCCGTGGGCTACAGTTCCGCACTCAACCACTTACACCACCAGGGCTCAGCCCCACCCCTACACTCTTAATACTCAAATTGACACCAGATTAGATGACTGCCAGAGTGACCCACCAGAATATCAAATTACAGATCACATACAAGTAAACTTTTCTGAAGATCATCAACAATGATTGCAGCAGTACATTGACAGGCTACTGCCAGAGGTTCAGGTTGGACTCAGAAGAGGACATGGACTAAGGGATATCATTGCTGATGTCAGATGGATCTTGGCGCAAGGCAGAGAATATCAGAAAAATGTTTGTGTTTTATTGACAATGTCAAGGCATTTGACTGTGAGAAAAACTATGGATAACCTCAGGAAGAATGGAAATTCCAGAACACTTCATTGTGCTCCTACAAAACTTGTACATCGATCAAGCGAGAGTTGTGCAAACAGAACAAGGGTTTAGAATCAGAAAAGGGGTGTGTGAAGGGTTTCATCCTCTGACCATACTGATTCCATCTGTACACTCAAAAAATAATCAAAGAAGCTGGGTCGCATGAAGAAGAATGTAAACCCAGAATTGGAGAGAAAGGGAAAGATGGGGAGTTCATAACAACGAGAACGAAAAAGAAGAAAATGTTCTAAAATTGATTGCGGTAATGGTTTTACAACTTCCCTTGATATCATTGAACTATTGAACTGTAGGATATGTGGATTATGTATCAATAAAACTGTCATTAAAAATTAGAGGAAGGAAAAAAATTAGAGGAAGGTTTACTAATAATGTGCATTATGCAGATGACACAACTTTGCTTGCTGAAAGTGAGAAGGACTTGAAGCATGTCCTGACGAAGATCAAAGATTGCAGTCCTCAGTATGGATTACAATTATATGGAAAAAAAAAAAAATCGGGCTGAGCCCTGGTGGCATAAGTGGTTGAGTGCAGGACTGCAGTCCATGGGCTTGGTGGTTCAAATCCAGCGGCGGCTCTTTGGAGCAGCACTGGGTAGCGCCCACAACCACCAGAGGCAGTGATGCCAAAAAAAAAAAATGGAAAATTCTTACATCTGGACCAATAGATAACATCGTGATAAACAGAAAAAATTGAAGCTGTGGAAGACTGTGGAAGACTTTATGTTGCCTGGATCCACCATCTATGCTCAGGGAAAGAGCAGGCAGGAGATCAAGCAATGCATTGCTTTGTGGGAAACCGCTGTATGAGACTTCTATAAAGTGTTGAAAACCAAGGATGTCTTCTCTAAAGTGCTGTAAAACCAGGAAGTTCCCTGGAGAACTAAGCTGCTTTGAAAACAAAGAAGTTACTTTGAGCCAAGCTGTGATATTTTCAATCTCCTCATATGCACGTGAAAGTTGGATATTGAATTAGGGAGACTGAAGAAGAAGTGATGCGTTGGACTTACGGGGCGGGCGAAGACTACTGAAAGTGCCACAGGCTGCCACAGAATAGACAAAGCGGTCTTGGGAAAAGTACACTAAGACTCCATCGCACCTACTTTGGAGATGTCATCAGGAGAGACGAGTCCCCGGGGAAGGACCTCATGCTTGGTAAAGTAGAGGAAGGTCTTCTACAAGAGGGACTGACACAGTAGCAGCAACAATGGGCTCGGGAGCATTTGTGAGGAGGGCCAGGACCGGGCCGTGTTTCATTCTGTTGTGCATAATTTCACTGTGAGTCAGAACCAACTGATGGCAAATAACAACACTAAAGAAGCAATTGATAATGACCTGTGCCTATTTACAGCCTCTATGCCATTCAAGATAGGTTATTTGTTTGGTTTTAATGAACTTTAATGTTACCACTGTAGTTGCTCAAAACAGAAAACATGTAAGGTCAACCGAACTTATCCAATCCATAAGAATTTTTTTTTTTTTGAGAGGGAGCCACCTTTAATCACCCTTCTCAGACAAGGCAGCAGGAGTGTCCGATGTGGGGGCTGTCCCACCCCCCTGAGGGATCTGGGAGTCAACCCATTCTGGGGGAGTGTGGTCCCCAGGCCAGGCCTTCCCACCCAGGGAAGTCTCTGGGGACCACCCCAAGCTCCAGGGCCTGGCTGGCGGGCAGCTGAAAATAGGGTGCTGCCTCCTCAGAAGAGGTCAGACCCCAAGGCTGCCCCCCAGCCTCTGCCCGTGGATCCTCCATCTCGGCTCGGTGCCCCCTCCAGCCAGAGTAGCAGCAGGTCAGTGCAGAGGGGGCTGGAGAGAAGAGGAGGGCTCGCAGGGAGATGCAGGTGGGGTGAAAGCCGGTCACCAGGGGGGACCTCAGAGCAGAAAGGCCTTGCTCTCGGACATCACCAGGGTGTCCTTCAGGTGCCTCCCGGGCCCGATGAGCTGGCACAAGGCCAGGAGGGCTGCAGCGGCCAGGACGGCACTCAGCACGGCAGCGACTGTGATGACTCCCAGGACACTCTCGTTTTTAGACTGGCCCTCAGCCTGGTCCTCGTCCTGGTCCTGGGCGCTGCTAAAGTAGGTGACCCCTTCCAGTATCATGGGGGTCACCGTAGTCGAAGCAGGTCCTCCTTGGAGGGTTTCGGTGGTCCCGCAGCCTCGCTCGTCGCTGGAGTCAGGGCAGTCCGGGTGGCCGTCGCGGCGCCACGTGTGTGGGATGCAGTCACCGCCCTGCGCGCAGCGCACCTCGCCCACCGGGCAGGGCCGGGGGGGTGGGGGGCTGCAGTTGGGAGAGTTCTTACCCTGACCACCCGGGCAGCCAGTGGGTGGCGGGCACTGCCCATCTCGGGCACACGGCTCGATGCCTGGGGGCTCGATTCTGCACTCTTCCTCATCGCTGCCATCCAAGCAGTCGCGATCACTGTCACAGCGCCAGGCGATGGGCAGGCAGACACCGCTGGTGCGGCGCTGGAAGTTGGTGGGCGGGCACGAGACTGCACTGGGGTCTGGGGCCAGCGACGCGGCGCCAGCCGGCATCGGGACCGGGGTCCCGCTCGGGTTCGCGGCAGCCCCCAGCCCTAGGCCGAGAGCCAGCAGCAGTCGCAGGGCCAGGCTCCCGCCCGTGCCATCCTGCCTCCGCCGCGCGCCCGCCTCGCTCCTGTCCCCGCGCACGCGCACTGGGCCCATAAGAATTTTTTGTAAAACAATCAGGACTTACATAAACGTCCCAATTTTCCAGATTACTATGTGACTAAAAGCAAGTATTAAACAAACAACAAAATTCCTAAATAAAACAATAAAAATAATTACTCCCCTCACCCTGTTAGCGTGATCACTAAAATCTTTAATGACTTTGTGTGTGTGTGTGTGTGTGTGTGTGTGTGCCTATGCGTTTATAATCACATTGTCTCATCAAGTACTTCCATTCGAGCTTCAAAGCTGAATGAGAAAAGGAGGAGCCTGGGCATAGGTATATGATGTATTTACACCAAATGAAATCCAAATGCTATTTGTGTGTGCCCTACAATGATGAGACTTCAAGAGTTCCCGTCGACATGGTTTGTGGAAGAACTGGGTCCCTTCTAAAAGCTCGTGACGCTCAAGAAATGTCAAGCTCACCAATCATCTGTGTTGTCACAGACACACCATCCTCCCTGAATCCTCCTGCTAGCCCTGCTCTCATTGTTGGCCCTGCGGGAATTATCTACCCTGGATTCCCTGTGCTTCGGGCTCTTCTTTGTAAATTTTATGTCTATTATATATTACTCATCTGTAGCCTTTATATTATATATTGCTTTTTTTTTAATTCATTTTATTGGGGACTCATACAGCACTCATCATAATGTATACATACATACATACATACATATGTTGTGTCAGTAGTTACATCTTTTCTGGGATGGGGTGGGGTTCTTTTTTTTTTTTTTTTTTTTTGATTTGTGAGAAGTAAGCCAATTTTATAGGGCAAGCAAGTTTAGGCAATTAGCATTTCGTGATCTTCAAAATTAACAAGTGAATGGCAGCACAGCTGCAAGTCTGGCTTCAGAGGCTATATATTGCTTTTATACAGCAATTTCACACCATTTCTCTGTGAGACCAAGTGTGAGCACAAACCAGACAGGAATGTCACTTTGGTTTTCAGAACTAAAATTCAGAAGCACTTCATATTATATCTTCTACAGAAATCTCATTTTAAACCTGAGTTTGCAAACAGAGCATTTCAACTTGAACTTGCACGTGGAGACTTACGCATCGTTTCCCTCTGAACAGCAGCCCAATCGAGGGAGCAGGAAGTTCACAAGCAGCAGAAAAGAATATTGTTGCCATTTTTCTTTGAGTCATAACAGGGCCTTGGGTTCTCAATCTGTGGGTCGC
Source organism: Nesogale talazaci (assembly GCA_004026705.1). Lineage (NCBI taxonomy): Eukaryota > Metazoa > Chordata > Mammalia > Afrosoricida > Tenrecidae > Nesogale > Nesogale talazaci. The sequence continues at coordinate 23,677 of PVJH01025936.1, read as the reverse complement.
GACCACTTTGGGGATCGAACGATTCTCTCAAGGGGTCGTCTAAGACCATCAGAAAGTACATATTTCCGATGGTCTTAGGAACTGAGACAGTGCTCCTCTCTCTGCAGGCAGGCCTGCTCACATGTAGATACGCACACGTAGGAGCACCCGGTGAGAAGACTGTTACCCATGTTCCACCACGCTTCGAGACAAAATTTCATGTATTAGTCATTGGAAATAACTACTTCACAATATATAATTGCATGTTGTTTTTGTGATTCATCGCTATGCTTTAATTATGCTAATTTGTAACAGTGAAGATACATCCTACATATCAGATATTTTATGTAATGATTCAAAACAGTTGCAACATTATGGTCATGAAGTGGCAACAAAAATAATTTTATGGTCACCACAACATGAGGAGCTGTATAAAAGGGTCACGGCATGAGGAAGGTTGAGAACCACGGCTCCAAGAGGTGACTGGGCAACACCCCAGTGCTACAGAGCTTGGGAAGTATTTTTGCTTTTCCTGTCCTAAATATTTTGCAGCTTCTGGTGATTCTGAGCTCTTTGAAAGGAGAGTTACCTTTTGTGACTAACCTTGAGCTATTTCTCACAGAAACCAAAGCAGGCAGAAAGGAGAAATCTAATTCAAACCAGGTAAAACCGAAAGTAACAATGAACATAAATCAGTATAATATCATTCATTTGAACACAGATGCAACAAAGCAGAGCTTCAAAGATCCAAGAGCTATTCATTGAGGCGGTTCCCAAAGCGCTGCGGGAAAAGACAAACTCAAACCTCCCCGCTGGATCCACAGCCCGAGATGCTTAGATTCTGGGAGGTGCTTCTAAAAAGCTATATTTGGAGCATTTTGCAAAGCAGGGAAAAACAGATGCCATCCGGACCTGATACTGATACTCCCTCCTTAGTACTTCCAACTCCCAGAAAAGCACTGGGGAGCAAGACAGGGTTTCTAAGCTGGTAAAGAATGAGCATTTCTGAAATACAGGCACAGTCCTCAGAGGTAACTATGACTCAGCAGTGACTCAATGACAGGGAGAAAAAGTAAAAACCACAAAAGGGTGGGCGGTATATATCTCTGCGGTCTTTTATGATAGGAGAAAATTTGCAAAACTGCATGTGGTAAGCTCTTCGTTGACCACTAGTGTCGTGGGAATTAGTCATATCAGGTGATAAGATATAGCTGCTTAGAGACTTCTTAGAACATTTAAAAAGTAACAAGTGTTTTCCAAGTGTAAAGCTTATGTGTACATTTTTTAAAAGGAAATGCTTTTAGTTAGGTTTTTTTTTTAAAAAAGATAGAGTTTAAAAAAATTTTTTAAAAATTACATAGTTAATGCCACATCCAAACACCTCAAATTATCTCTATCTACACAGGCATTTCTAACTTCAAAACTAAATTGAAATAGGCAGAGCTAGACTGGGGATTTCTGCTAAGAACTGTTCATCATTTATATCAAGAAGAAGACGTCCAAGTAGGACTTCAATTAGAAGCTTTCCAGTCACATCAAGGCCTCTTTGACTCATCAAGTTTTAGAATGCACAGTCTCATGGTTCACTCATGTAGTTGCTTGTGTCAGAATTTTATTTTTATTTATGACTGAATAACATTGCATTCTGTATCATTGTACAGCTGAGAAGAACCCCCAAATAAGTAGGTCCTTGGCATAAGGAGGGGCTCTGCCAAAGATGCAGGCTAGACTCCATTTGTTGTTATTATAATTATTTCTTGTTGACTGCTTATTCTGAGCTGACTTTTAAAAGTCAGCTAGCCAGCATACCGCCAGAAGACTTCAGGTGCACTCTTTTCTTTTTCTCCATGCCTTTCACAGCATGTTGCAAGGAAGAGCATTCACTCCGGCTGGCCCTCAAACGATCCTTAGAAAAATGGCTGAATTATTCAAACTTCATAATAAGCCAAATAATGTTTAAGGGGTCTTGCCCTTTCCATGTGTCTGTTGAAGTCAGATTTTGTAAATGTCAATGAATCCATTTGGGGGTAACTTCTTGATTTCTTTGTATTTAAACTCTGTGAAATTTTCCTTTCATTATAGTGCTTTGGTGAATCCCTGTAAGGTGGGCCTGATCATGTATTGTTCTGTACCTTTAATAAGCTTTTAACTTTTAACAGAAGCTCAAGTTTATTTTTTAACCTTTCATGCTATCAGAAGCAGGGATTTGAAATAGCCCCACCTTGAGGATCACTGAGCGGATAAGGAGCTGAAGTTCTGGCACCAATAGGAGCCCCTGGGAGTTTATTCATCATGTCCATGCACTCTTGAGATTGACTGGAGTAAGGTCCTCTTGAATCTGAGCTCTTCCTTCTTGGATTGAACTCTTAGTAAAAATGGAAAGATTCTATCACTGTTTTGTCTCTATCGGTTTTATTTTATGATGTCTGTTTTGGTCTTGTAAGAACTATTGCTCCATTTTGTCTTTGCTAGTGGAAGTAGTCCATCATTCTCATGGTTGAACTGGGGTGGCTTGCATGTTGCTGTCATGCAAGAAGCTATGCCACTAGCATTTCAAATGCCAGCAGGGTCACTCAAAGTGAACAAGTTTCAGCAGAGCTTACAAACTAAGAACAGACTACAGAGAAGGAACAGGGAGTCTACTTCAAGGGACTCGGCCATTGAAAATCTTGTGAGTAGCAGAGTATTAGAACATTGTCCCACAACCACCAGAGGCAGTGATGCCCACACACACACACACAAAAAGAACATTGTCAGATATAATGCTGGAAAGTGAAACCCTCAGGTCTAAAGGTATCCAAAGCACAACTGAGGAAGAGCTGCCAGCTTAAAGTAGCGTCTACCACAATGGCATTGATGGAGCAACGCTTTTGGGTCCTTCTGATGAGGTAGCTCTCAAAAGGATATGAAACAACTGCAAATATTTATTAATAGTCAGAACGTGAAATGTATGAAGTATGAATCTAGTATGGTGGAAGTTGTCAAAAATGAAAGGGAATATACTAAGATTGATACCCTAAACAATAGAGAGTTAATATGGACTAGTGTTAGCCAGTCGCTATTGTTGATAGGTGTCATTGAGTTGGTGCTGATCCAAAGTGATCCTATGCACAACAGATTAAAACACTCCACACTCCTACTCTCCCTCACGATTGTTCCATGTCTGAACCCATTGATGCAGCTGTGTCAGTTTACCTCATTGAGGGCCTTGCTCTTTTCCACCACCCAGCAAGACGTCCTTCTCCTGTGGCTGGTCTCTCCTGGCCACATGTCCAAAGTATGTCAGACCATGTCTTGCCTTCCTTTCCTCCAAGGAACACTCTGGCTTGACTTCTTCCAATACGAATTGTTTTGTCTTTTTAGCAGCCCATGATACTTTCAATATTCTTCTCCACCACCACAGTTGAAAAGCATCTATTCTTCTATGGTCTTTCTTATTCAATGTCTAACGTCCACGTGCATATGATACAATGGAGAATACCGTTTAGAATTAGACAATCATATGGTTTATTATGCTGGGGATGATCAACTCAAGAGGAATGGCATTGGATTAATCTCCAAAAAGAATAATTCAGGATGTAGCTTGAAGTACAATGTTTGTGTGAAAGGATAATGTCTATATTCATACCAGGAAATATAGTCAATATAGCTATTATTCAAACTTATACACCAACTACTGAAATAGTAATGAAGAAACTGAAGAATTCTATCAACTACTCCATAGTGAAACCAAACATGTCATCAAGATGCATTGAAAATTATTGGTGATCAAAATGGCAAGGTTGGATACAGTGAAGATGAGATAGTAGTTGGAAATAAGGCCTTGATGCTAGAAAGCTAGAGGTTTCTTCATAGAATTTTGCAAAACCAACTTATTCATTGAAAATAAAATTTCTCAACAATACGAACGGCAAATGTGCACATAAACCACTAAATGAAGCATATAGGAATCAAGTTGACTCTGCCTGTGGGGAGAGATGGTGGAAAACTCAATGTCAGTCAAAATGAGGTCAGCAGCTGATTGTGGAACAAACTATTTCTTGTTCAGATTGAAGCTTAAGAATACTTTTTATGATTTTTTGGGGTTTTTTGGGCATCACTGCCCTCTGGTGGTAGGAGTAGGAGGTCCAGCCTTTGCTCCTGTGAAGCTGGAATTGAACCTCCATCCCAGTGGGCCACAGTCCCGTGCACAACCACTACGCTACCGGGGCTCAGCCCCGAAGCTTAAGAGTATTAAAACAGATCCACTAGGGTCCAAATATGACCTTGAGTCTATCTCACCTGAATTGGAGAATATTTCAAGAATAGAGTTATTTCATTGAGCACTAATGACAAATGTCAAAGATCTAATGAGCTATGGTATGACATAATAAATATCATACATCAAGACAGCAAAAGGTCACTAGAAAGACACGAAGAATGAAAAGATCGAAGTGGATGTCAGAAGACTCTGAAACTTGCTTTCGAACATAGACTAGCTAAAGCAAATGTAAGGAATGATGATATAAAAGAGCTTAACTTTAGTTACAAAGGGTACCTTAAGAAGATCATCTAATGTGTTAAAAGAAATGTGCAGAGATCTGGAGGTAGAAAACCAAAAAGGAGCATGTGCTCAGCTGATACCATACTTATTTAATCGGTATGAAGGCTGTATGGAAGAATAGCTCAACCCCGGAATTCCCATGTTTAAGAAATCTTGGGTAACATATTGAATGATGCAGAAAGCATAAAAATATTAAATATATGTTATTGTTAGGTGCCATCAAATCAGATCCAGTTCATAGAGACCCTATCTACAACAGAATGAAGCCTTGCCTGGTCCTGTGCACCTAGGTAGCCACTGTGTCAGTTCGTCTTATGGAAAGTCTTTCTCCTTTTTGCTGCTCTGCTACTTTTCTAAGTAAGGTGTCTGTCTCCGAGGATAGCTTCTCATGATAGCATGTTCAAACTATGTGAACTTAAGTCTTACCATTCTTGCTTTGTAGGAACATTCCGGCTGTACTTCCAAGATAGATTTGTTGGGGTTTTTTGCCAGTTCATAGTACATTGAATAGTCTTCTCCACGCCATAATTCAAATTAATCAATCCGTCAGCATTCCTTATTGAATGTCCAACATTCACATGTATCTGAGGTTGAAATGATAACATGCAATACATTCTCTGACCTCTTGACTGCTGCTTCTATGAGCATTGATTCTGTATCCAAGCACAGTGAAATCCGTGACAACTTCAGTCTTTTCTCTGTTTATGCGAGTTGTGAGGAGTTTGGTTTTATCTTCTGTGTGTGATGGAAGGTATACACCGTACCCAAAGGAAGTGAGCATTCAACCATTTCAAGAAGTAGAATATGGCCAAGAACCAATGGAAGTAGAATATGACCAAGAACCAATGGTACTGGAGGAAGAAGACTAAAATGCACGGAAGGTTTTTGGTAGTAAACAAGCCTCCAAAAATTGATAGAACCAACTGAAATGTTTCAACAAGCTGATGAAGTACTGGAATCACCCATTTTTCAATACCAAGACATTTGGAAGACAGTTACCTGGCCAAATGACTGGACGAGATCCACATGTGCACCCCTTTCAAACAGAGGTGACCGAACAGAATGTGGAAATTATGGAACGATAGCATTACTATCGCATGGAAGTAAAATTTTGCTGAACAAAATCCAATAGCATTTGCTGCCACAAAGATTCAGAAGGGTACTTGGAATAGGAGCTATCATTGCTGATGTTAGATGGATCTTGGCTGACAGTAAAGAATACCAGAAAGATGTTTGCTATGCAAAGGCATTTTGAATGTTGATCATAGCACACTACATAGAGCTTTGAGAAGGATCAGAAATCCAGAACACTTCAGTGTGCTCATGCAGATTAAATGCAGACCAAAACAAGGGGATATTTCATAATTTACAAGTAGGAAAGGTGTGCATCAACTTTGGAAGCGCTCACCATGCTTATTCAGCATGTGTGCTTTTGTACTACTTATTTGATCTTTATACTGAGCAAATCAGCTGGACTACATGAAGAAAAACAGGCATAAGGATTAGAGGAAGGCTTATCAATGACTTGCAATGTGCACATGACTGATTTTGCTTACTAAAAATGAGGAGGACTGGAAGCACTTGCTTATGAAGATTAAGAATCACAGCCTTCCGCATAAAGGAAACCAAAATACTCACCAATAGACAATATCATGATAAACAGAGAAAAGACTGGGATGGTCAAGGATTTCGTATTGCGTGGATCCACAATTGATGCTCATGGAATCAGTGGTCAAGAAATCAAAGTCTTGCGAGATCTCTTTAGACTTGAAGAGTAAGGAAGTCACTTTGAGGACTAAGATTTGCCTGACCCAAGGTATCATATTTCGAATCTCTTCACATGCATGTGAAAATTGGACATTGCATTATGGAGACTGAAGGAAAATCAATGCACTTGAATTATGGTGTAGGCAAAGAATACTGAAAGTATCGTGGACTGCCAGAAGAGCAAACATATATGTGTCAGCAGAAGTACAACCAGAGTGTTTCTTAGAAGCAAAGGGGGTGAGACTTTACCTCATATATTTTGGACATGCTATCAGAAAAAACCAGTACCTGGGAAAGGGAATCATGCTTGCTAAAGTAGAAGGTCAACAATAAAGGAGATCCTCGAGAAAATAGACTGACACAGTAGCTGCAACAATAAGCTGAAACATACCATTAAAGCAATTGTGCGGTCTGAGCCCTGGTGGCTTAGCGGTTGTGCGCGGGACTGCAGCCCACTGGGTTGGAAGTTCAAATCCAGAAGCAAGGCTGAACCTCCTACTCCCACCACCAGAGGGCAGTGAGGCTCAAAAAGCAAAACAAAGGAAAAAAAATTGTACAGGACCAGGAGATATCTGGTTCTGTTGTGCAGAGTCATTATCAGTTCGAACCAATTTGATAGCATCGACAGCAACAACAAAGGTGGCAGTACTTTGAGAATTAAGTCAATTTACTGCTAGAGACTTTTTTTTTTAATTTGTCAGATTACAGGCTCTATAAACTGCTAAGAAATAAAGAGTACATGAGGATCAGAAAATTCCAGCAGTATGCTCATCAGCCATGAAAGATGGTTACAAATCCCTGTGTTAGAATAATCCAGTTTAGAGGATTATCCTTACAACAAGGTACACATAAGCAAATCACACTGTCTGAGCTGGTATGGAACTCTGTCGGGATTTTATTTAGTCTGAGGATATTAAGCTTTTCACATACTTGAGCCTTCTTTGGAGATTGGAAATGCCACATCTGGAGACAATGTGACATTCCCACTGGAAATTCAATATGTGGATTTCTCACCTATCTGTATCTATCTGCTTGGCATTTTCTCACTATGTACAGTCTGGAAAGTGGGTGGCCACTTTGGGTCCTTTTGAGCTATCTAAATTGAATTTTTGTACAGGAAAGAAAGTTTCCTGAATTAAACAGAAACAATAGGATGCTTTAAAAAAAAAACAACACTGGAGTATCGAAGCTTCTAGGAATCCTGATGAGAATAAAATGACTTCTCTCCAGAAAAATGTTTCAAAATTAATTAAGCAAAATATGGCAATGGCATATTCCAAATTTCTGTTCTAACAATTTAAATTATTACTATACCATGGACTCCCTTTCCATCCACCTTTTGTTGTTGTTTTTTTTTTTTGGGGGGGGGAAGAGGTTATCCTTCTCTGTCTCCTTGAATCTTTGATACTACTAAAGATTCCTCTACTAATATTTTGAGAGAATTCTGGCAAGATGACGAACTAGGCAGACATGACATACAAATCCTCCACAACAAAGACACAAGAGACCAAGAAACAGATACAGAAGATGATACTAGAACCTTGAACTTCAGAAGAAATGGTAGAGAGGAGAGGAAACAGAAGTTGGGTTCATGGTTGGCATGGCGCCATGTAGCCATCTTGAAATTTTGTCAAGCAGAATTTCATCAAGATTGTGCCTAGCATCGTGGTGGCTAATGACTAGAAAGTTGGTATTCTCCTTGTTCCCCACACCCTCCTGGTAATAGGAAGCATGACCAGCCCCCATCCTAACCCACCCCAGAGTGGAATATAACAAAATCATTACAAATACCAGGCTTGCTGGCTAGAGACTGGTAGAACCCTCAAGACTATGTCACCCTTCAGGTCTAGAACTTAACTCATGTTGTAACTCAGTTTTAAGCCAAACAATAGACGGGTATATATGGGGAATAATAACACTATTGATGTGTGCACACCTTGGAATGATTGACCATGTGGGACCAACAACAAAGTTCATAAAGGCGAAAAAAGAATGAAGACAGGACAATACAGGGAGGAGGTGGGATGGGTGGAATTACATTGACGATTGCAAGGAATTGGATGAAATAGAATGTTTATGACTTGTTGAATGTAAAACTGATAATCTGCTATGTAAACTTTCACCCAATTCCCAATGAAAAGTTGGGAGAGATGAATTTCAAGAGGGAAATTATGTTAATAGATGTTGAAGGAGTTAGCAAAATTAATTTCCCTTACACAGTACTTTTCAAAACTTTTTTTGGCATTTTCCTTTATTACTAAAGAATCTGCTATGAAAATGATGGAGCTCCAGATTGGAGCATGATAGTGACCAACTAGCATACGTGGAAGAAACTGCAGAGAACAGGGCAGAAGGGCCACAGAGAGGGATTACCTACACTTCCAGATCACAAACTTCTCAGCATAAAGTTAAGTAAACACAAATATATTAAAATAAAAGAGCTGCAATGTCTGCCAACAGACTTTCCTTTGTCATCGGCCCTCAACACAAGCCAGGTAAGCACAGATTCCCAGCTCTCCCAGGACTAACATTTCCGGGTACGGGAGTGAGCCAGGGTGGCTGACCAGCTGGACTAGGGGGACCTAGCTCTACATGACCAGCCTGGAGTGCATATAAGCACAAATAGGCCTGGCTTTAACTCACCACACAAGCCAGGTGAGCTCCAACCCCACTTGGCAAACCTGGTCCCCCTAGTTGGTGAGGTACAGTTCTGCATGCTTGTCATTTAAAAAAAACGGCCATTCAGAGAATTTTCCCTTTTGTTTCTTTTAACCTTCTTTACTTAGCATATAACATATTATCCTGATATCCAGGTATCAGGTTAACGCTACAAGTAGAAACTGCAACAGCAGGTTTTACAAAGCATAGACAAGTGAGTTTGTGCTTGAGACAAAGGCTTATGTGTCAGGGCAGAGAAGCCTCTCCTGACTGGCATACTGGGTAGACCGAGCCCCTCATCAACCGTCCAAGGACACTGGTTCCCTAGTAATCACCCCAAGCTGCTCAGATAAGCAACCTGCCCTCTGAGTAGACTATTACTTCATTCCTCCCTCTTAAGCCACCTAGATAGATGGCAGTTACAGACCCCACTCCCCTACACCCACCTGATAATCTCCATCATCTGAAAAGAGTGAACCCCATGACCTGATCCAGGAGAGACATTCCTTTAAGACAGTGGTTCTTAACTTTTTGGTTGCAACCCCATTGGGGGTTGAATGACCCTTTCAAAGGGGCCAACCAATTCAAAACAGTAACAAAATTACAGTTATGAATTGGCAGCAAAAATTATTTTATGGTTAGGGTGTGTTAGTCCAGGTAGTCTAGAGAAACAAATTCATAAACACGCATATGTATATAAGGGAGAGGTTTATATACAAGAGGAATGGAATATTGAGAAAGCATCCCAACTCAGTCCAGTCCAAGGTCATAAGTCTGATTAGCCCATATGTCCGATACCAGTCTATAAAGTCGTCTTCAGATTCATGAGGCACAAGCAATGACACCAGGACAATCACAGGCCAGTGGGTGCAGAGTCTGGTGTATCCAGTGATGGTAGAAGCATCTAGGGGTCACCACAACATGAGAAACTGTATTAAAGGTTCACAGCATTAGGAAGGTTGAGAACCAGTGCTTTAAGATAATTATCCAAATCATAAGAATACAGGACTCTCAGAAATACCAGAAACCAAAATGTTCCCCCTACTCTTAATCGCAACCCTATACGAAAATGCTAAAAAAACAATTTCTCAAAAGACCTCTGTTCTGCCCAGTCCTGATTTCCAGACCTCAGTTGTTTTTTCTTTTTATTAATCACCTTATTGGGGACTCATACAACGCTTATCACAATCCATACCTCAATTGACTCAGGCATGTTTGTACATATGTTGTCCTCATTTCCTTCTAGACATTTACTTTCTGTTGAGTCCTTGGTATCAGTTCTCTCCTCCTCTTCCTCACCCCTCACCCTCTTAATCCCCTTGATATATTATGCATCATTATTATTTTAGTCTCTAACACCGACCGTGATCAAGAGGGGCCAAAGGGAGCAGGTATCGAGCATCAAAGAACAAGAATCACATCATTACGAATGAGGAGGAGAGCAGGGTGGGGACCTAAGGCCCACTGGTGGGTAATTGCTCACCCCTCTACAGGGGAGTCATAGGGAGGAGAGAGACCAGTCAAGGTGCAGCCAGGCAGTGATGATGCATACAAGTTTCCTTTAGTTCCTGAAGCCTTCCTCCCCAGCTCCACCCCCCACAATCATCATGGTCCCAACTCTACCTTACAAATCCAGATGGACTGGAGAAGTCACACTGGCATAGAGGGGAGCTGGAGATATGGGGAAAACAAGGTGGATGAGCCCCTTTGGGCCAATGGTTAGATGGGAGATGCTGGAAGGGTAGAGAGAAGGTGGGGAAGAGAAATGGAACCAATTGCAAGGATATACACATAAGTCCTATTTGAAGGACGGACATCAAAGGAGTGGGTTGGGGGAGAGGTCGGGCAGTGTAAGATATGACAGAACAATAACAATGTATAAAGTATTGAGGGTTGGTGGGAAGGAGAGAGCAGGGGAAGAGGGGAAGGGATGGAAAAGCTGATACTAGGGGCTTAAGGGAAAAGGCGGACGATTGGAGAATGATAATAGAAGTGGACATATGAGGGTGCTTGGCACAGTATGTTTATTTATGTATTGTGAAGAATGAGCCCCCAATAAAATGATTTTTTTTTAATTAAAAAAAAAAAAAGACCAGAAGTGCTGACAGAAAGCTTGAGAATGATGGGTGGTGCAATCAGGAGTAGCAACTTAGCTCTTACAAGGATTCTAGAACAGGAAGAGGGCTGAGCCCCAGTGACGTAGTGGTTGAGTGCGGGACTGCGGCCCACTGGCTTGGCGGTTCAAATGCAGCAGTAGCAAGGCTGGGTAGCTCCCACGACTGCCAGAGGGCAGTGATGCCAAAGACAGCAACAATAACAAAAGAACAGGAAGAAACAAAAAAATCCCAAATAGAGAATAGTTCCAAACCCCTGCGAGAGAATGCCCCTCAATGTCTAAAGTATGAAAAGATAATTATTCAGGAACCCAAAGGAACCCCCATCAGCAGAGTTCCCCAAAGGAAAACTCCGTGGCATATTATAAATAAGATGGTTAACATCGACAACCAGAAAAAAATGATAAGAGCAGCCAGGTATGTGGTGGGGGGAGGAGTGGATGGGACAATTACACTAACAGGTCAGCAATTATAATAATCTCAGATTTATCAGCAGAGGCTGTGCAGGCAAGAAGAAAATGGAGTGGCGTATACAGAGTCTTGAAAGAAAAAACTGTCAACCTAGAAACTTGTAATCAGAAAAAATTTCTCTCAGATATGATGGATAAAAGTATTCCAAGGCAAGAATAAATAAAAAGAATTCACGGGCTGAGCCCCGGTAGCGTAGTGGTTGTGCGCGGGACTGCGGCCCACTGGGACGGAGGTTCAATTCCAGCAGTGGGGCTGGGCCTCCTACTTCCACTACCGGAGAGCAGTGATGCCAAAAAAAAAAAAAAGAAAGAATTCACAAAAACAAGACCACTACTATGAAAAATACTCAATGATTTAGGTTAGTCAAAAATCAACAACACATAAACCTGAAACCAACCTACAAGACAATTCCACACAAAAACTAACACACAGAGAGCAATATCAAAATCAATAAAGTAATAGAGGAAGAACAAAGAAACTACAAACAATAAACATTCACACTAATATAGAACATGCACAAATATAAAGCAAAATAACAGTAGCAAATACATATATAGCAATAATCTTGCTGAATGTTAATGGGTCAAATGCACCCATACAAATAGTAGCAAAATTGTTTTTTTTTAAATCCATTGATCTACTGCCCACAAGAAACACATATCACAAACACAGACATGAACAAACTGAAAATCAGAAGCTGGACAAAAACAAACCAAATAAAAAGCAAACAAAAAGAATGTCAGAATAGCAATATTAATCTCTGAGAAAACAAACTTCAAGGCAAACAATAAGTGTCAAGAATGGACACATAATGATCCAGGGAATAATAACCCAAGAAGACATAACTATAATAGACATATATGCAGCCAATCAAAGACCCTCAAAATACATCAATGAAATCCTCATCTAGTTGAAAAAGGATATAGACGTCTCAACAATAATAACAGGAGACTTCAATACGGCACTCTCAAGAAAAGACAGAACATAAAGGAAAAAAAACCTAATAAAGACAAAAAAAATCAACAACACAATCAACAAATTCGATCCTATAGTTATATACAGAACACTCTATTCAACAAAAATACAGTATGCATTCTTCACCAACACAAATTCTCAAGAATAGACCATATACTAGGCCAAAAGTCATGCCTGAACAAATTTTTAAAAATCAATATCCTACAACCTATCTTCCAGACCACAATGTATAAAACTAGACATCAACAATAAAATGAACAGAAACATAAAGAAAAACAACATGAAGATTGAACAACATAATACTGAAAATGATTGGGTGATAAATCAGCAAATAAAAGAGAAAATAAGAAAATTCCTTAGTACTAACAATAACAATGACACAACATACCCAAATCCTTGAGACACAGCAAAAGCAGTATTCAGAGGCCAATAAGCACCCTAAGACAACACCTTCAAGAGCTGGAACAAGGTCACTAACATAAACCCCCTAATTAAGAAGGAAATAAGTCATATGGATCAAAGCAGAAATGAACAATATGAAAAATAAAATCTGGGGGGAGGATCAACAAAACAAAAGGCTGGTTTATTTTAAAGGATTAGCAAAATAGATCACTGGCAAGCAAAGGAAAATAAAGATGAGATGAAAATATTTATAATAAGAGATAAATAGGGTGAAATTACAACAGGAACAAAAGGGGAGAGAAAAATAACACACTACTATGAAAAATTGTATTCAAACAAATTCAACAATTTCTAGAAGAAATTATGTACCTATCAATATGTCACCCACTCTTATTAATGCAGGCAGATGTAGAAAAAACTCAACAGACCCATACCCAAAGAAAAAATAGAACAGGTCATTAAGAAACTACAAACCAAGAAAAGCCCAGGACCAGATGGTTTCACATGGGAATTCTATCAACAATTCAAAGAAAATCTGACACCAAAGCAACTCAACCTATTTCCAAACATATTAAAAGACAATAAGCTAATTCTATAAAACCAGCATACCATGGATACCGAATACAAGCAAAGACATCCACAAAGATTAAAAAAAAATATGGGCCAATATTCCTCATGAACACAGATGCAAAAATTCTCAACAAAATTCTGTCCAATAGAATCCAACGTCATATCAAAAAAATAATTCACCATGACCAAGTGGGATTTATTCCAGGTAGGCAGGAATGGTTCACTATTTGAAGAAACCCACCACATAAACAAGGCAAAAAATAAAAGATCATATTAATAGATGTAGAAAAGGCATTTGACAATATCCAATACCAATTTTTGATCCAAATGCTAAACAAAATAGTATATTTCACAATATAATAAAAACCATATGTGAAAAACCAACAGCCAACATCATTGTCAATGGGAAAAAAGATAGAAACCAACTGAAAACAGAAACCAATGGCCTCCCTGTGGGATGGCCAACAGAAAAGTGGGTGACGCCAGGTAGTGTAAGATATGATAAGACAATAATTTATAAATTTTCAAGGATTCGGGGGGGGGATGAGGAGGTGATAGTAAGGGTTTAAGTAGAAAACAAATGTTTTGAGAATGATGAGGGCAACAAATATACAAATGTGTTTGATACAATGGATAGATGCATGGATTGTGGTAACAGTTGTATGAGCCCCCAGAAACCAAACCAAAAAAACCCAGACTAAACAAAGATATTCCCTATCACCATTCTTATTCAATATCATGCTGGAAGCCTTAACTAGAACCACTGAACAACAAAAAGGAATCAGGGCAGGGAATACAAATAGACAAAGAAGAAATGAGACTCTCCCTCTATTTGCAGATGATATGATTGGATATATAGAAAACCCAAAAGTCCCCACAAAAAGCCTACTGGAAACAGTTCATGGATTTGGCAAGGTAGCAGGATATAAGATTCACAACCAGACGTCAATCTCATAAAAATAAATATTTCTTGACACCATCATTATAAAGGAAAACACAGGAAAAAATGGTTTTCCACACAACAGGAAAAGACTGCACACTAATGAGGCCAGGGGGAGGGGAAGGGAGAGAGGAAAGGGGAGGATTGTAAATGGGAAGACTCAGGGTGGGAGGTAGACACAGTCACATATAATGGGTAGGGTTTGTTTACTGGGATACTGTCACTTTTCTCATGCAATGGCTGTGCAGCTGCCTGTGTGTGTGTGTGTGTGTGTGCGCGCGCGCGCGCGTGCGCACGCACACACAGCGCTTGCTTTATTCTACAAATAAAATGGGAAGATAATAATTAATAAATTTTAAATTGAACCAGAGAAGGGTCACAGCCTTTATAAAAAACCCTCTGACTTCCTTACCTATCAGATCTAAACCTTGGTTTGAGTGGTATTTTAGGGTAGAAGAGAGACCTCAATCTCAAATATCATCGAGGGAAAATATTTATTGAGTCTTAAGAGACAACGGCACACATCATCGGGATGAGGGCCACCACGAGCATAAGATCATAATGGCATCCAACGAGTCAAAGCGAATCAGTACCTGAAGGCAAAAGGCATCCTGGACAGAGCCCTGATTTTATCCGAAGCCTTAAAATTAGTCAAAATGCTATCTTAATTGCCTCCCTCCAAACACTTTCTGATCACCAGGCTGCAAAAGTGATGTTCAAAGAGGCAAGAAAGGACGGTAGCCCCCAGCAATCTCCTTTGGTAGTCCAGGAGGACAAGGAGGACCGATAGATGAAGGAGGAACTGTACACGTGAATAGACAAACATGGATAGGTGAAAAAGAAGCGCACACAAAGATAAAGACATAAGGTTGCCATCTCCTTTACTCTCCCCAACTCTGGCCTAATGGATCAACAAAACACTCCTCCTGACTGTCTTGATCATAAAAAAGCCTTTGATAAAATGAAACATAGCCAGATTAGGGATAAAGGGGTTGTCTCCACCAAATGCCCACGCCTACCGAAAACTAGCTGTCCGTGCCACAATAAAGAGGTTAGAAAGAAATTAGTCACACTAATTAGACACCTATGGGGAAATCCAGAACTGAGCATGCTCAGACTCGTCACCTAGGCCTAGGTGGGAGGTCCACCTGGGCAAACAGACTAGACCAGGGGTCCTCAAACTATGGCCTGCAGGTCATGGGCAGCCCTCCGAGGACCTTGATCTGGCCAAGGTGTTTTTGCTGCCGCTGTTGCCCTGCTTAACAGCCGCCTCACCCCAGGCCCGCAGTGAATTGGTTCAGTTTGTTTTCTTTAAAACTATAGTCCTGCCCTCCAACAGTCTGGGGCACAGTGAACCGGCCCCCTGTTTAAAGAGTTTGACTAGCGACTTGACATCACATCTAAACTCAGTCAATAAGATCAGCCAATATCCTCTACCATGCCTCCCCAGGCAGTGGGGATAGGAGATAAAACCAGGCTGCAGGCAGGCAGAGCTCTTGTTAGACTGCACTCTTGCAGGTCAGAGGGTGGGATTCCTCCTATGCAGAGCCCGCTCTCAGTTCTTGCTCTTATTCCACAGCTGGTTCCACTCTCCTGTTCCGGTATTCCTTACATGTGTCTTCCTGAACTCCCTCAAACAACCATTTTCAAACAACCAGTCTCAAACTTTCCCACAGGCCTGGCCATGAGACCTTGCATGCTTTCCAGAGTTAGCATGTACTGAGACTGTAATACCTGAAACTTCCCTTTCCCTCAGAGAAGTTACTTGGATTCACAAAAGAGCTTCTACTGCACGAATTCAGCATTGAGAAGCAAGAACTGAAGCAAACCACTTCAGAAACCTGGCAAAAGGGTTGCAGAAGTTCCTGGTTATGTTTGTCTCATCCTTTGGAAGAACAAGTAAGTATCAAATCTATATAAAAAGAATAAATCTTGTAGGGGTTTTCAAATTCTGCCAGACAGAGCCTTGATATGAGTTCGTTTCCCATCTCTCTTTTCTCTTTGACGCACATGGTGAATAAAATTTTGTTTTCACCCCACCATTGTAATCGTGTGATTTTCTTTCCTGACAAAAGTCAGGACACCAGTTAAATAAGGCATGCAACAAATGAAGTTGTCACACATTGACGTTTGGTGGAAGCTCAATGTGTCACAGTTATAGATGGGCATACGGAAGCAGGAATTGTGGCCACACTTGGGACATAGACATTGTGAGAAGAACTTCCAAGATTACTTGCAATTTACAAGAAACAACTGATGTTGATTTTGGTGGGTGCTGAATCGGTTCTGACCCATAGTGACCCTGTGTACAACAGAAGAAAACACTGCCCGGTCCTGCACAATTGTTCCTGTTCTTGAGCCCGTTAGCGCAGGCACGCTATCAATCCATCTCCTCCGGTGCCTTCTGCTCCTTCAGTGGCCCTCTGCCGTAGCAAACATGGTACCCTCCAGAGACTATTCTCTCCTGACAATACGTCCACAGTAGGGAAGACACAATCTCTCCATCCTTCCCTCGAAGGAGCATTCTGGTCTTACTTCTTCCAAGACAGATCGATGGATCCTTTCAGCAATCCCTGGTGCTTTCAATCTGCTCCAGCTCCACAATTCAAATGCATCCATTCTTCTTGGGTCTCCTTTATTCAATATCCAACTTTCATAGGCACCTGAAGCAATTTGAAAATACCAAATGGCTTGGGGGCAGGTTCACCCTAGTCACATTCTTGCTCTTCAGTACCCTAAAGAGGTCTTGTGCAGCTGTTTCACCCAGTGCAGTACAGCCTTTGATGTCTTCACTGATGGGACCACGAGCATTGATTGTGGATCCACTCAAGACAAAATCCTTGACAACTTCAGCTTTTCCCTTTTTTATCATAATGTCACCTATTCGTCCAGTTGTGAGGATGTGGGTCTTTACAATGAGTTGTAATGCATGCTGAAGGTGGTGATCTTTGATCTTTATCAATAAGTATTCCAAGTTCTCCTAGCTCTGAGCAAGAAGGTTGTGATAACTGCCTAACACAGGCTGTTGATGTACTTCAATCTCGATGACATATACTTCTTTCTTTAAAGCCAACTTCTCTATTTGTTCAACATACAGATTAATTAAGTATGGTGAGAGGGTACAGCGCTTATTCACATCTTTGCTGATGTTAAACCATCCCTTGTTCTGGTGGCACAACTCCTTTGATCCACGTTCAGGTTCTGCATGAGCACAATG
This sequence comes from Nesogale talazaci, assembly GCA_004026705.1. Taxonomy (NCBI): domain Eukaryota; kingdom Metazoa; phylum Chordata; class Mammalia; order Afrosoricida; family Tenrecidae; genus Nesogale; species Nesogale talazaci. The sequence continues at coordinate 6,041 of PVJH01025936.1, read as the reverse complement.
AAGTGTTCTGGAATTCCCATTCTTCTCAAGCTTATCCATAGTTTGGGATGGTCCACAGAGTCCAATGTCTTGGAATAGTCAATACAGAGGATACTGGTATTCTCTGCTTTGAGCCAAGATCCATCTAACATCAGCAATGATATTGTTAGGTTTAGGAATGGTTTTCCTTGGTTCTTGCTTCTCTACTTAGAACAAATTCACAGGGCAGAAGTAAACTTTGATGAGTGAAAGTAAAACTTTTGGTGGTACATTATCATACAAAGATGGGCTGTCTCCAGAAAGCATGGAGAGCCACCTGGAGAAACCAGGAAAGGGAGGGTGGTAGGACTGAAAGAGGGAGAAAATGTGCCACCTCCAGAATTGGGCAGAGACCAAGGAAGGTAGGGGTGGGTGTGGAATCAAAAGAGAGTGGCTTGAGGCTGTGTCTTTATTTGTATGCCCTCCCTCCCTGACTGGTCTCCATTCACATCCTGTTAAAGAGAGTGGTAGTCTGTGTTGGATTCTTAGTGGATGCATTCAAGTGCTTGAGTTGGCTTTTACTGTGCAAGCCCAAGCTTTGAGTGGTGAGCATAAGGGGGTGTGTGCCTTAACTGGTCTTTATTGCATGCTCAAGCCTTGGGTCTTTACTGCATATGCCCAAGCTTTGGGTCCTTTACTGCATAATTCCAAGCTTTGGCCTTCCAAGCATCTCAGCACTGGCAGGAGTCTCCACGTGGCTTCTCTGGCCCCAGAGGTCTGGTTTCTTCAGAGTAAGCCCATGTGACTTCTCCGCATCCTCCAGGACTCAAGGTCTATCAGCATGCTGCCATCTTGTCTTGTACGTAGAGCACCTCCCAGGAACCGAGTTGATGGGCTCTCATTGGCACGGGGGAAATATCATGAGATTTCCCAGAATTCTCAGAGAAAGCCATGCCCACATGGTCTTATTGGCTATTGCCAGATTGAAAAGCTAGACTCCACTGCTACACCCTTAATCATATTAGCACCAGACTACATGACTGCCACACCCTTCCAAAGTTTGAGCATTTTGTTGGGTCACTTTTCTTTGGAATTTGTACAAATATCTATCTCTTCCAGTCAGTTGACCAAGTAGCTGTCTTCTAAATTTCCTAGCACAGATGACCGATTACTTCCGGTGCTTCCTGAGATTGTTGAAACATTTCCATTGAAAGGTAGTTAGAATAGGGGTAAAGGGGGGAGGGGTTGTCTCATCCCAATGCCGGTCAACAGAAAATCAGAAGGCAGGGCTACAATAAGCGGTTGGAAAGAAGTCAGGCACTCATCGGATCCCTATGAAAAAACACCTAGGCACTGATGATGTGACATCACACAGGTGCACCTGAACTCAGCCAATAAAGTCAGCCAGTACCCTCAAGCACACCCCTCCAGTAATGCGGGAGGAGAGATAAAAGAAGGGCCGTGGCCCCTTTCCCTCTCTTGGCCTCTGGGATTTCTGGCTCTTCTTTCTGCACTTCTGGCTTCAAGCTCCTATTCTGGTATTCCTTTCATGTGGTTTTTCTCCCTCTCCTGAAGTTCCCGCACAGCCTTGTACGCTTTCCAGAAGCACGTACTTTTTGAGACTGTACTATCTGAAACTTTCCTTTCCCTCATAAAATTCACTTGGATTTACACAAGTGCTTCTGCTGCATGAAGTCTTTCAGAGTTGCGAAGCAAGAATTGAGGCAGACCACTTTAGAAACCTCGCACCAGCACTCCCTGAAGCCTTGTTTTTTGGGTGAAGGTGTTCAGTGCTCCATGCAACCTCCTGAAATGGTATGATGGCAGTTCTTTTGATACACTGACTCTGTGTTGTCCTTCCATCTTCTTTTGATGCTGGCTGCATCATTCAGTATTTTGCCGAGACTCTTTCGATATTGAAACTTGAGGCTTTTCTCTTGCGATCTTTCAGTTTCAGAGATGCTGAGCCTGTTGGGTTTTCTCATGCTAGGTCTTTGCACATTTCCTTTCTATATTTGGTTTTGTCTTCTCGGGCTGCCCTTCGAAATGTTCTATTCAGCTCTTTGACTTCATCCATTCTTCCATTTGTTTTGACTACTGCTAGAGCAGCTTCAGTCTTTTCTGACATCCACTTTGATCTTTTTCCTCTCCCGTCAAATCTGTTCATGAGATGTACTCCAAATTCAGTGTGACAGATTCTTGTGGTTGTATTTTGACTCTTATGGACTTGTTTTAATTTTCTTCAGCCTTACCCGGAACTTACATATAAACAATGGATAGTCTGTTCCAGTCAGCCCCTGTCTTGGTTTTAGAAGCTGATACTGAACTTCTCCATTGTTTCTTCCCACAGATGTAGTCACTTACTTATGACCTTGAGACCCCAGTACTAATAGGGCATGGCATGACTATTCAAACCCCCACACACACCCAGTAGCGTTCTCAGTATGGTGATCTTCATCAAAGACACACCCAGGCAAGCTTTTAAGAGAGATTACCCCTAACTGGGATAGCTGGAGAGGGGTAGAGGTAATCAGTTTTTCAATGCACTCTGTCTGGATGAGATGACCTACATACTCTGTTAATGATCAGAAGGAAATCAATGGAGGCTTAAACTATTTGGGGACTCTGTAAATGGATTTGGGGCTATTATTGTCATCCACAGCCTTCTGCAAACCGGGGTGCTCAGGATTTAAGCTCTAAGACTGTGGTTACAGAAGGAGGAAAAGCACAATCAATCAAAACTGACTTCAATTCTTTTGTGGCACAGGGGCTAGTTCCCAACAAAATAAAAGTGTGTCCATAACTAATCAAACTGGCTTGAGTCTCTCACTCATTTGTTTTTGGCCAAACAACTTTATTTGAAATTTCAGGGAACTGTAGCCTGAAGGTGATCGATGGTGCTTCCTTGGGTGGGGGGAGGGGAAGGTGGAGGGGTGGCCTTTTCTAAGAAAGGCTTCCTCAGTCTAGTAATTAGCCTTCCAACTTGCTGGGACTCCGGTGACCACTCTGCTGATGTGTCTGGCTGTTTTCACCAACTTTGGATCCACATAACTCTGTACTCACAGCCTGTGATCATCCTGCATTCTTCATTATTGTATACAGCTATACATATACACATCCCTCTGAAGAGGGATTTATGAACTTGAGTTGGCCTAGAGATGCTTTGTTGATATATATATATATATATATATATATATATATACACATATAATTATTTCCTGACATAGCGCTCTTTCTTTTTCAGAAACCATTTATTGGGGCCCATACAACTCTTCTCACAATCCATATATCCATACATTGTGTCAAGCACATTTGTACAATAAAGCTCTTTTTATTTTAAATTATTTTATTGGGGGCTCTTATAGCTCTCCTAACATTCCATACATCATTTATGTCAAGCATATTTGCACATATGTGGCCATGATCATTTTCTAAATATTTACTTTAAAAAAATCGTTTTATTGGGGGTTTATAGTTTGTCGTACTGTGGTGGCGTGTACATATTGCTGTGATGCTGGAAACTGTGTCCCTGGTATTTCAAAGGCCAGCAAGGTCACCCAAAGTGAGCATGTTTCAGCAGAACTTCCAGATTAAAAATAGACAATGATGAAGGGCACTGCTCCCCACTTCGGAGAAAGCTGGGAATTGAACCAGGAAGACAGAAGAATCAGTGCATTTGAATTGTGCTGAAGAAGAATATTAAAAGTGGCATGGACTGCTAAAAAGACAAACACATCCATCTTGGAAGAAGTACAGCCCGGGTACTCCTTAAGGGCGAGGATGGCCAGACTTGTCTTACAGACATTGGACATGTTGTCAGGAGAGCCTGGTTCCTGGAGGAGGACATTACCTTTGGTAAGGCTGAGGGGTATGGAGGAGGGGAAGTTGCTCAAAGAGATGGATTGGTACAGTGGCTGCAACAATGGGCTTGGGGTTGGAAAGAACTGTGAGGCTGGGGCAGGACCTTGCTGTGTTTCGGTTTTGTATGCAGGGTCGTTATGGGTAAGAACTGACTCATGCATCTAACAACAAAAGTAAGTTTAGGCTGAGCCCCGGTGGCGTAGTGGTTGTGTGCGGGACTGCGGCCCATTGGGACAGAGGTTCAATTCCAGCAGTGGGGCTGGGCCTCCTACTCCCACCACCGGACAGCAGTGATGCCCCCCCCCCCCCAAAAAAAATTTTTTTTTTAATTTGGAGCAGTGACCAGACATCCTGCTTTTGGTGGGGCAATTCCAATTATAAACAACTTTTCTCCTGTCCTGCGGTGTTTTAAAAAAAGTCCTGACTTTTGGAAAGAATGCACGACAGGCTAGAGAACGGCAGGAGAACCGGAAGGGATTATACCCCCTCTTCCACCACCCCCAACCCCCATCAATGGTGTCCCGCTTTACCGATGTTAAAATCCGGTCACTTTACAATGTACCACATTTCATTGATCCATTCATTTGTTGTTGACGGGCAGTTAAGCAGTGCCTTCTTTTTGGCGCTGATTTTTTATTTTTTAAAAAATACAACTTCAGGCTATTCACAAATGGCGCCCTCGTGGCATAATGGGTTGAGTTGGGCGGCTGGTTGCAAAGTGTTTTCAAACCACCGTGGGAGAAAGCAGAGGCTTCCTACTCCAAGTCAGTCTCTGAAAACCATTGGGGCAGTTCTACCCTGGACGAGATTGGGTCCCTCTGAGTCCGAATGCACTCGATGGCGGGCCTTGAGTTTGCTTTGTTTTTGGAAAGCATTCCCAATTCATTCCCAATTTTGGATATGCGGCTCAAGCCACATTTCCGTTGGATAGCCACTAAGCGCCTGCGGTCGACATCTCTAACCCAAGGCTAGGCATCTATAGGCTGCAAAGATAAAAAGTCCTGCAGAGGACTCAGTTGAAGATATTCTTACTGGCAAAGGCCTTGCCTGCGACTTGGGGAAACGCAAGGGAGGCTGGGTGCTCAGGACAGAGACGCAGGAAGCGGTTTGCAAGACGGAGGGCTCGGCCCCCTCCCAGGCCCGTCGCTCCGCCTCTTTGCGGCAAAGCTCAAGCCGGAGCAAACCGGTTCAGAGCTTTGACAGACATTGCGCCCCCCAATCCACATCATGCATTGTCAGAACCGGCGCGGCCCCGGAGGAAGCTCCGAAGCAGACGGACTGCACAGCCAGCCAATGGCAGTGCTAGGCGGGGCCGCAGCCTGGCCAGACGGCCAATGGCGCTGGCCCGGGGATACGCCCTCGCCGGCACCGCTCTCCCCGCCCACTCCTCGAGGGCGGGCCTTACGGCGGGCAGCGGCGCCTGCGTGGTGAGGCGGCCGAGGTCTGCGGTAATCTCCCCGGCGCCGCCCAGACCCCTGCAGACCCCGAGGCCGGCGGTCGGGAGCTGTTCGCGCCTTTGTTCTTCTTCCCCCCCCCCCCCGCCCCCCAGCTCGGCCCGGCGCCGCCCTGGCGTCGTCCGCGTCCTCGTCGCCGCCGCCCGCTCGCGGCCGGGCCCTGCCCCCTACGGCCACCCGGGTGGAGGTCGAGGGCGAGGCCATGGACGCCGAGCTGGCGGTGGCGCCGCCCGGCTGTTCGCACTTGAGCAGCTTCAAGGTGGACAACTGGAAGCAGAACCTGCGCGCCATCTACCAGTGCTTCGTGTGGAGCGGCACCGCGGAGGCCCGCAAGCGCAAGGTGGGAGGGCGGGGCAGGAGCTCGGCGGGCCGCGGCTGCCCCCCTCGCGGGCCGCCCGGAGCGTCGGCTCCCTGCGGGCGGGGGGAGGGGGGAGGGGGGAGGGGCGGCGGCTCTCCCTTTCTTCCCGTCCCCGTCGGGCCGACTTCGTGCTGTCCGGGATACCCTCGGCCTCGGCTTTGCTCCCTGCCCTTCTCCATTCCGTCCCTCGGCGGGTCCTCCGTGCCGGGGGCCGCGCGGGGCGGGCTGCGGGGGCGGGCCTCGGTGGGCTTGGGTGGCTGACAGCGAGCATCCCGGGGGAGGGCGTCCTCCTCGCCCGGGGGCTGCGCATCCGTCCTGGTGGGCGTCCTTCGCTTGGCCTCCCGGAAGACAGGGGGAACTGCAGTCTGCAGGGCTGGGGCTGCTGGGGGATGGGAAACGGATGCACTGGG